>PVKS010015666.1:0-45549 GCA_004027875.1 Aplodontia rufa | reverse complement strand
TCACATATATGTTTTTAAAAAATAAATCATTCACAAATTATTTGTGCAACATGCTATTGGGTTAGTCCCACTACTACATTTAATAGCTACTTCAATAGAAGTTTTGAATATTTCAAGCACTTGAATTAGCCTTTTGCTGCAAAGTTTGAAGCTAGGAAACCTGGATGAAATTCACTGTTCTTCTATTTACTGATTAAATATCAATTTACTAATTATGTACCAATTTCTGTAAGCTTCAATTTATTCATAGTATGAAATACAAACACATGTAACTTCATAGAAATGCTGTGAGACTCAAAAAGGCTTATATACAATGAGGCTTACTACACAAATATTGCCTTTTAATCATTTTATACTATTATTGTCTTTTTTGCCCTTTCAAGTCAATTATCATCTAATATAAATAGGATGTTTTTAAGTGCCTTTTATAATGTATTAGAAAGAATGCTGTTAGTACAAACCATGGAAGATTTTCTTTAGTTCATGCCTCTACCTTTTTTCCAAGTTATATTATCTTTTCTATTGAGGACAGGTGCAGACTGGTGGGAACTTTTCTAAAAGCAGTATAATGTATATGGCTGCATTTACTTTTTCAAAGGATATCATAATTTCAATCAAATTGTTTATACTACTTTATTTCTGGGGGCAAATTCACAAAAAATATTTTTCATGAGGGCAAATAATAATAACTGTGAATGGATTATTATACAGATTGGAATTTATTGTTCCATATTCTCTGAGCATAGAGGAGTTCGTGGTTCTTTGGAGACAGACTAAGCCTAAAACCCTGAAAATTGTTGCATTTAAGTTCAGTATTTACACTTAACCAAGACGTGAGAGCTGCTCTTCATAAGATGTGTGTTTGACATGGATATCTATTTAAAAAGAACTGCTTAAAAACATTTCCAGAACTATACTTTAGACTACCAAATTAGAATTTCTAAAAGTAATGCTCAGCAAATAATATTCTTAACAGGCACCTTGTTGATTTTTATGGATACTAGGGTTTGTAAAGGATTTGTCTTTCATCGAAATACTTAGCAATTAGGTTCACTCAATAGTCCACCAGGAAACAAATATGAAAACTTAAGACAGAGGAAGATAACAAAGTCTAATCAGGTTTAATAATGCTTGATCCTCTGATTCCAGTGGGAAAAATGATAAATAGTAAATTTGGGTCAAGGATAAAATTTAACATTTTGTTTCTGTTAATGATTAGTAGATTACTGATTTTACTTTTCCTTTATTTTTTCAGACTGTTCTGTGACTCTAATTTATGTATAGCCAAATCTTCACTTGCCTGATAGTTATTTTTAAATTATTATTATAGGCAGTCAATTAACTCTTTGATTGTATTTATTTATTTATTGGGTAACTGGCTTCTTTCTTGGCATGAAATACTTTCTCTGGAAATGTGGTCTAAAATGGTTAGACTCCTCATTCATCCTTGTGAAGAACATTTTCAAGCAAATATTTAAGGGGTAAAGCACAGGGTTGGGTTTCTTAAGAGATGAATAAGATATGGTTTCTATCTTGTGGGAATTTAATAAAATTTAAGAATCTAGTCTTCATCAAATACCATTCAATTTCCTGACATTTGATGATCACCTAACTTGCATGATACTATCTGTCAATCAAAAGACTGGTGAGGGCATTTATGAGGCAATTTATATTCTGAGGAATGATTTGATATGTCAAATTCCTATATGTCTTACTTATACTGAATGAAGACAAATTCTTAAAAAGAGAATGAACTGTATATTACTTCCTTATCAGCGATAAAAATACTGCTTCATCTTTTATAATGTAATCTGAAATAGCATGAAACATTTTATGACCATTAGTTTAAAAAAAAAACAAATCAATCACTTTTGGGAAATCACTGTGGGTGTTTCACAATAAAACTTGGAAAATTGCCTAACTATAATTTTTCTTTACTCATCTGCTTAATGTAATGACATCATTAATCCATGCCTTTGATGTTGATGCCATTTGCGCTGATATTAAGATTCATTTTGGAGCTAAGAATTAATACTTTCTGGCATAGCAAACAACGTATTGCACATAGGTTTTGGTAATAAAAACTTCTTTCCTTACTCTGAGCACTTCTCTTGAGAACATCCAGCTGTCTGGATTTCAAACTCTTTGCTAGAAGTACTCTTGTTTATAGAGCCATGATTAGTCACCGTGAATACAGCCCCCGCAGTCTTAAGGAAGAGTGAATCACCATTTCTTGATGGGAAGCTGACTCATTTCACAGAACGTCTCTTTGGGGTCCTTTCTCAGGCTTTTGGATAGACTTTGCCCCTGTCTTTCAGTGGATTGAGTGGTCAAAGCAAGTACCATACATTTAGAGTCAGAAGTAGCACAGCCTTGAACCCTATAAGGAAGGTAAGTGCTAATAAAATATTCTGGAAGTTCAGCAAAAGAAGACAGAATAGCTTAGCACCACTTTGTTACAGCGCTTCCAACTCAGGACAATGATATATTTGCCTATGATTGGTGTTTTATCAGAATCAAAAAGAAACATTTCCTGGCCATATCTCGTTAAGAGTGTTCTCAAACAAAAAAGTGAAAGTAAACTGATGGCTATGAATGACCAGAGATACATCTATGCCTATGTCTGTGGAACTATCTGTGTGTATACTATTAAGAAACATTAAAATGAACCCATGTTTATGATCAAGAATGTGGCCTAAGTTCTGATTTATGAACCATTTGCCTGTTTTATAAAGTCTAAGATAAAAGCCCTGTCTGATTCTAGTATTGGTTTTTTGTTTTGTTTAACTTAGTAGAACTAGTTAATATTTGCTTTAAATATCTTAGTGCCCAGCCTGGACATAGCAAATAGCTCCCAGAAAATAGTACCTGGGAAGACTGTTCCTGTATGCCGATAGATTCTCAATGTCCAATTTCTAGAGGTATCTTCACTATGTTTCTATGTTTTCACTACCCTGCCAATATACATCACCCTTAAATTAACTTCTCCAACTTTGAGAAATTTCAGATAACATTTTAAATGAAACTGTTTCAAAACGGCTTCTCTCCAAATCAGACCTCTTTGACCACCCCTAGTCTCTTTTTCTTTGTTTAGAAAGGTGTCCTTTTTTGAAGAATCACTCCAGAACTCCTGTTCCTTAACCTTTTTGTGATTCTCTGTACCGTTGCAGTAGACTGTGATGGGACTGGACTGTCTTTCCACATGTGTTGGTGTGTATTTATATTTCTGGTGACTTGTCCATCCCTCCTCCATCTGCTAACTGGATAGTAAGGATGCTAGAGAGTAAAATTATGTTTTCTATTTCCATTTCTGACTCAGTGGAATGCTGGAACATGATAGGAATGGGATCAAAGGCAAACGTTAACCAGGTATTAAAGCCTTGTCTTTGATATAACATAATATACAATTTGGCAAGTGTTTAATTTATTGCTACTGTCATTTCAGTAAATTGTTTATTTCTAGTGATGCTGAAGGAAAGCATGGCCTGTTCTGTTCAGCATTTCATAGAGATTAAAATTCTAAGAATGATTTTGGCTGTAAGTTAGCAAAAACTTAAAGTGGCTTCCTCAAATAAAATGTGTGCTGAACAGATAGCTTTGGTGAGTTAATTGAATAAAATTGATAGTGCTGACTCTCTTGCTGCTGGTTTCTTTTACTAAATTTACTGGTAGACTAATCAGATTCATTAACACAGCCACATTTCTTCTATATGAATATATCATATACCAAAACCTAAGCAACATCATAGTGCTGAGGTCCTTTTCATTACATGAGGTAGCCATAACAATGGAAAATGCAATAACTTTAAAAACATGATTTGTTCACACACTTTGCATTGCATTTATTGATCTTATAGTGCAGAGAGTGGTTTATGGTGTTCAGTTGCATCTGTTAGATAGTGAGAGAGAGAGAGAGAGAGAGAGAGGGACAAAGACAGGGTCAATTTTTATTTTTTTATATCATCTGGGTTTTGTTTTTCCAACACTGAGTTATGTATGTGGTGCTAGGGTTTGAACCTGGGTCCTCATAAATGCCAGGCAAGCACTACTGCTGAGTCACCTCTCCAACCCCTAGATTGGCAGTTCTTAAGTTGGGGCTTATATCCATGAGTGGTTTCAGGGAAAGTGCAAACTTCATTAAATTATATTAACAAACTTGGATATATGTTCTTCTTTCTGGAAAGAAAGAGACAACTGGCATCTTGTAAATTTTAAAATGAGTATCGGTTGAGTATGTTGATGCCTGGTACTGCTGTTCAAATGATTCATTTTATTTCACATCCCTCCCTGCTACCAATAACATAATGAACGCTTTGGTAGCAAAATACAGGAAGTTGTGGAGTCCAGGCTGAGAGTGACAGATTAGGATAAAGGTGCCTAGTGAGATTAAGGTTGGCAAGAATTGGGAGATTAAGGTTGGCAAGGATTGTGCATATAAATTGCTTGTACAGGGGCTGGAGCAGTGGCTCAGCGGTTTCGGTGCTTGCCTGGCAAGCACGAGGACCTGGGTTCAAACCCCAGCACCACGTACACAACTGAGTGTTGGAGCAACTAAGGCCATGTGAAAAACTAAATAAAGTTGTCCCTCTCTCTGTCTCTCTCTCTGTCCCTCTCTCTTTAAATAAATAAATAAATAAATTGCTTGTACAACTATGTTAAAAATATGCTGAAAATGCTACTATATTTACACATTAATAGGTTTTTTATTATTGTTCATTTGTTTGCTTTGTTTTTGAAGCTCTTCTGATTATGGAAAGCCATAATTTAATCTCATTTCCCTTTGAAGAAGGTCTATAAGCCCTGAGGCTTTCCCCCTTCACTACAGTTTCTTTGATGATTATGAGTACCTGGCCCTTGGATACTCTTCAGAGGCTGCACAGTAAGTGTGGGATTCATTGTTTATTTATTGCTGAGGGCTGTGAAGGCATTTCTTTTGATATTTACAGAAGATCATTTGCAGTCAGGAATACCAAAAGGTGACCAGACAGCTCTCACCTCTTGTTTCCCAGCCCCAATGAGAAGAGCACTTTTGTTTTTACTGCAAATGGAATATTAGGGAAACAATTAAGTACTCTCTCAGAATCTGTGCCTGTAGACCTCATATCCTGAGTACTATATAAGATACTTATCAAGAAAAAAGCCCATGTCAAGCAGGATGGGAAAAAAATAACTCTGATTCCCCTTTGGTATTTATCTGTATTGATCTAGAATTTACTGAGTTGCATCCAAAAATTCCTTCCTTCCTTCATCCCTCTTTCCCTCCTCTTCCTTTTCCATTTATCAAGTTGATCTACATGCCCTTAAGTGAGTTTTCACATAAGATTTGAATGTGTGAGTGTGTTTAGCTTTAAGACAGTCTGCCTTGATGCTAATGAGGTTTTGGAGACTATTAATATGATTTTCTTCTTGTAATTGACCATTTGTCCCTTCAAAGGTATGCTTTCCAAGCACTCAGATTTAATTTTACTCCATCTAACTAAAATTATTCCAATTCATCTTGGTAATTAGCTAATTATTTTAGCAAATAGATTTTTCTCAGTATTGCTTCTGGTTTTAACTGCATTTGTCAGAAATTCAGGCTGGCTAGCCTTGCTCCAATAAAGAACTTAGTAGTCAGGTACCTTTGAGCACATACTGTGAGAGCAGCAGAGGCTGGAGTCTGACCCTTAGCTGTGTAGATGGGGGAACTCCGGGTCATGTGAGAAGTGACTTGCTGGGGTTTTTCAGTTGAGTAAGTGAGAAAGGAGGGAGTGAATTTATGAGAATGCCCATTACTGTAACGTGATCAAATGGAACAAGAAAACGAAATAATAATTTGTTCTGTAATCACACCAGGATATCCCCTCCCACATACCACCTTGACTTCAGCTTCAGGTAGAGGGGCACAGCTTCAGGTCTGTGGAAACATGGGAAATATGTGACGGCCTGATGCCCTCTACTATCATAGAGTGTGGCTATATGATTTCTCTAGCCAAAATTAAAGATGCAAATGTTTCAGTCTCAGATAGACAAAACACCACTGCTCATAGAATGATGCTTTTTCCAATTCATTCCCATTTGGTCCAGATTGTCACTGTAGTATCTACAACCTATAGTGAGTTGAGTAATTTTTAAGAGACACAGAAAGTGATAATTTACATTAACTTTCGTCTGAGTCCTTGTGCTTCTCTTATGAGCCTTTGGTATCTCAATCTATTTGTTATTGAAGGTAAATTTTAAATATCATTCAAAATTGTACCAAAGTATCACTATTATTTATTATTTCTCTTTGCTAAGTACATTTCTAAATCTCTACTCCGCATTTCTGATAGAAAAATTATATATAATCACTTGACTTCTCCTTTCCTCTCAGTAATAGGATTATGCTGAAGTTTCCAGGTGCCTATTGAGATATTTTCAATTAGTCAAATATTTTTTGTTCACTTGACCTTTGTATTTAATTTTGTAGCCCTTTCCTTAGTCTGGATGGGTCTATAACTCCTATCTGTAAAGAAAATATCAAAATTTTAAATTTTAAAAGTAAAGAGGCAAAAAATGACTGTATGTCCTTTATTGTGATTCTAGGGCTCTGTATTAAAAGGCAAATTTGACCTTCTAGAAGGAGATATATGTATTTGATTTAGTGTTTATTATTGAGTAAGACCTTTCACAAACTTTGTTGGATGTCATAAAACAACAAATGTTAAGATGAAAATGTTTTATTGAGAATAGATACAAATTATTTCATCTCCATAAAGAATGTAATTCTAAAGGTTGTTTTCCACGATTTCTTTTTTTTTTTTTTTAAAGAAAGAGGGGACAGTGAGAGAGAGAGAGAATCCATTTTTGTTTAATTTTTTACATGGCTTTCATTGCTCAGAGACTTCTTTGTGTATGTGGTGCTGGGGTTTGAACCTATGTACTTGTGAATGCCGGGCAAGTGCCGTACCACTGAGCCACTGCTCCAGCCCCATTCCATGATTTCATAAGACAACATTAACTGGCTTTATAATTTAGCAATTTTATTCCTGAATTATCTATTTCATCCTTATTAACTCTGTGCATATGAATTTGTACATTGTCATTTAAACCAACGGTGTCATGTATTTTAACAAAATCTTCGTTGATGCCATGAAATCTTTGATGACATTGAGACCCTTTGCCTCAAACCAGGCTCCGAGATACAATTTACAGCAGTTTCTACTGACTTTGTGCCGATATCAATACAGTCAAATATATGCTGAATGGCTGTTTGCTGGTTTCACAAAGCTACCACAGAGCTCTTTCCCATTCTCTCTCCTTACCTCCAAAAGTTTTTATTTCTCCTCTTTTTATCTATGTGCGCACGCGTGCTCACACACACACACACACACACACTCCACACTCCACACTCCACACTTGCAAGTTTATCTCATCAAAATAACTTTTTAAAGACAGCAAGCACATTTGACTTCAGGTTCTTTATGTTTTTCTATCACTCCATGTGTCTGAGACAAAGACTTGCAAAATATGAAATAGGAGGGAGTCTGAGAGTAGGGAAAAAAACATTTATTTTCATACATTTTTTTCTGTCAGAGCACAGTAGCCTATAATAATCTGTAGAACAAGCACTACATTTAAAATTAATCTTTGATTCTTTATATTATTGAAGGTTTTTGTGTACATTTATTCTTATTTTGCTTATTTTTCAGAATGTCTTTATGACAGAAGGCCAGGGCAAACTTCAAATTTTTCTTACTAACTACTATTTATGTTGATAGCCATATATGATACGTTGTTGCAATTTCAAAGGATTATGTTAATGTGAACATGCAATCACTTTATTAAGGCATTTTTTTTCATTTCCAAAGTGTTGTGGTTATTATGGATATTTTTTATGGCTCCTCCATTTTTTGAAGAGCATTATTTAACAATATGGTTTGGTCGTAGTGAATATGAATGAGGAATCTATTACTTGTCAAAAGATCCTTGTCTTTGTTTTTTGTAGGTTGTAATATTGGTATAGTGAGAGATGATGCTGAAATATTCATATGTGTGCCTTTCTTTCCCACAGCTCTTCAAAACACCCTTGTCTTTAGCAAGCAAAGATAATACATTACTTGAGGAACATGAGAGGAGTTGCACGAATAAAAAACAAAGAACAGAAGTTTAGGATTTTTACTTCTGTAATACCCTTGTCTTGAAGCATATATCAAAGAAAATGGTTTTTTAAATGTTTATATTTTAGCCTAATATAACTAAAATATTGTCATTTCAGTATAAAATCCAATATAAATTTTTAATTATATAACCTAAATAATTTTTTTTCATCCTAACCCTTCAAAATCAAGCATGTATTCTGTCCTTACAGCATATCTTAGTTCCAAGTAGCCACATTTCCAGTGTTCAGTCACCTAGACTTGTGTACTTGGTATCAAGAACTACTTATTGATTCTTGCCCAGCCACTGGATAGACTGAGATAGCTGGTATTTTGTCTAGTTTGTGGCTAGTAGTCACCATTTTGCATGGTGAAGGTCTAGCGTTACCTACAAACTAGAAATTGCAGATTCCGTTTGATTCCAAATATGAATCTGTGCTTACAAATTGCTCTCATGTAAAACTCAGATAGGTCTTGCCTTTTATATGGATCCCTGTCCACATTCTACCGTATAGTGCTATGAAGACTCTGCTAAGTTTGTAGAATCCAAAATCAAAATCATTTGCTGATATCAAGTCAAATACCTTAATGATTTATGCCAAGAAAATAAAAAACAACCTCCAACTTCACTTTTAGCAGGAAAGAGGGTACAGCCCCAGCTATCTTCAAGGTGCTGCAAGGACACAAAAAGTCACTATGACATCTGTCCCCTAATCACTGTTCAGCACTAGACACCTCACCTTGGCTCAGCTGGGCTTTCTGACAGGGTTTTAAACCAAATGCCAATATAACCAAAACAAAGATGACTCATTGCATTGGCTATATTTTGCCATGTTAGAATTGTGAATGAAATATTGTTGCCAGTGTTGGAAATTGGCAAGCAAAATTGATATATCTTTTTTGAAGGTCTTTATATTTACAAAAAAAATTGCCATTTTATTTTTATTCATTTATTTATTCTACTTATTTATTTTGAAATTGGTGGATATTTGTCATTAATATACACAAAATCATGCTTTGAAATATATTTATATATGTGTATGTATATGTGTATATATATATATATATATATATACACACACACACACACATTGTGGATGTTTAGATTTTGCTGCTTAACATGTGCATTACCTCCTGTAGTTCTCATTTTGTGGTGAGAACACTTAATATTCACTCAGCATTTTTCAAAAATACAATATATCTCTTTACCTATAGTCACCAAGCTGTATAATAAATCTCTTATATATTCTCCTCCTATATAACTGTAATTTTGTATTTGAAAGAAAATAATTTTGAAAGCAAATCTTTTATTATGAACCTACCTTTCTCGTACTTCAACCAGCTTTAGTCTGCCATTCTACATTTTATCCTCTGCAGTTCTCAGTTCATAGTTTACCAGGTATAGTAATTATAGTGTTATAAGAGCAGGGTTATTTGTCTTGTTCATGAATATGGCCCTAAATTTTAAAATGATGCCTGGCATGCAGATGTTGTCATTCCTCATGACTCCTGAGCTATATTTTTAAAGATAATACAATGTCCACCTCTGATTAGGGTACATTTTGGGAGTGCTGAGCCGTAAATCTGGCTGCAATTGAAGCCACCGTGTTGGAGAGATCATATGGAGGGACTTTGAAGACATGGAGAGAAGATGCTTAAGGAGCCCCAGCTGTTTGAGGATTCCCAACACTCTTCTGGACAAAAAAATGAAGAAATTTTGGGGTAACTCCAGCCTCAGCCACCATCTGATTATGACATCATGAAAAAAACCCAGTCCTGAATTGCCCATCTAGCTGATATGCTCATTAATTCCTGAATCATGGAAACAGTGGGAGATACAAAATTATTTTTGTTTTTAATTGCTAAAGTTTGGAATAATTTGTTATGCAGCTATAGTTACTAGAAAAAAGGCACCTGAAAAAATTCCCACATATATCACTCATTCATTTATTCAAAATCCCTGGGGATACCAATAGTGATAGGATGTGATTCATATTGTCAAGAAACTATGTTCTCAAAAAAATTGTTCTAGTCATCTATATGTCTGTGTACAGTGGGTGCGATTACAGGAATGGGAGCACAGATATGGTAAATTAACTCTTCAATCTATCAGAAGGTTAAAAAGCCTTTGATTATTTAAACACTGCTTTATGATTTTGGACAGTTTTCCATAGTGAGACATAAAAGAGGCAGATAAAAATGCACATTTTTCCTGATATCAGTTATATTGCTTAATGTATACCAACCACGCTTGTTTAATGTATATTAACCCCAAAGGCAAATGTTTAAAATATGGAAATGAAAAGTCTAAGACTCTTGACATTATCCTGTAAATAATTAGAATGTACTTTCTATATTAGTAATATACAATATTACAAAGTTTCTCTAGAAGATATTAATAATTGAATATAAATGTTTATCTTTGTATGAAAGAATAACAAATTCTATTCTATAAATTGTTCAAAATTAAGATAAAAATGCTATCATCCACAGGTATTGAATTCTAAAGTTTTGATCAAACTAGAGGAGAGATATATGTTAACAATAATGCCTGGCATCAGAAATTCTTTGTATCAGTCAAGACCAGTTAGGAAAACCAAATCACTGAGTGATATGTGATAAAAGATTTATTACAAAATTTTGGGAGGAGATGAGAAAATAATGGTCTAGACAGAGGGGCTGGAAGATCAGAAAGAAGCTACTAACCTATTTGCTAAGGCACTGGCAAAGGTGGACTAATAGAAATTTTAGGATATTTGACAAATATATTGCTTCATAGGGACAGGGAAGAGGGCACTGATCCTTGTACAGGTATTGCTTTTGTGAAGTTAACCCCTCTGTGGTTGAACAGCTCGTGGTGGGCTGGCACTATTATTAATTGCTTGGTTAGCAACTGGGAATAAAATGCTGGTTGCAAAGTCAAGTAAAGGAATGGCAAGTTGGATTCATCTGGGATACTCTTTCCACTGCAGCATTGGACCCTGAAGACCTTCAGAACATGATGACCATTTGCAATGAATTGAATGCTAATGCCCCCTCTACACACTTCAAATGATGAAATCCTAATCCTCAAAGTGACTGTATTAACCTATGCAGGTAGAGTCTTCATAAACGAGATTAGTCAATTAAAGAGACAGGAAGAAGATGACAATCTCTCTGGAAGTGGGTCCTCATCAGACATAAATATGTTGATACCTTGATCTTGGACTTTTCATCCTCCAAATTTTTTCATCTCTTTTGCTCAGATCTAGCCTGGAACCATAATAGGAAAAGGAATCCAGGAGCACATAGTGCCTATCTCTATGAGGTTGATAGTAGAATGATCTAGCACATTCAATCCTTTGTATTATTTTGTCAACCATATCTACAGCTACAAACTTTTTCAATAATTTGTTGTACTTTTTAATCTGAGGCATATTTGTGCATAACTGCATTATATGTGGCTATTTCTAATAACTTTATTTTTCCTCTTTATCATTTGCTTCCCCACAGTTTGTGGGAAAATATGGTACTTTTTAGAGAGATCCTTCTTAACAAATTATGTTTCTTCTTAGTCTTAAAAAGTGTTAGGAGACTGAAGAATCAATTATGTAAAAATGGAGTAAGTCACACATGGAAGGTTTGCAACCACTTCATTTCTGGTCTCCTTAACTTGTATAGAGAGCTGGAAATTCTCATATTTTCTCTTTCCCTTTCTTTCTTTGTCCAGGAAGGAGATATTTTGTTTTTATTTAGAAACTTCATGATGGTCTCAGAAGATTTTAGTACAAATTCTAAGTTGAAAACTTGATCTTAATTCAATTCAACTCAATTAAGCTCAATTAATTTCAACCTTATCTATGTTTTCTCAGTAATTGCCCTCTGTTGGGCACTGTCTTAAATACTGTGGATAAAGATGAACAAGACAACAATTATGTCTTCCTTCATGGAGTTTCAGTCTAGAAAGGAAGATAGCAATTATTTTTAAGTGTAGTGATGTGCAGTGTTCCCATAAATATTGATCTGTATCCTGTTTCTCTTCTCATCAAAGTTTTTCATCAAGTACCTGTATTCAAGATAAAAAACTATTTTATCAGTAATGTTTCAATAATAGCATACTTCCTCTCCCATTCTGAGAAAATATGTAAGATACAATTGTCTGTAGTAGATAATTACTTCTGAGTCCTAGAATTATGACACTTATGTCCAAATCAAATAATACAAGAAAACTTTCAGTAATATGAGAACACATTTAGAAAATCTCAACTTTTCATCCTAGGGAACATGTGAAGTTTCTTTTATGAAAGAATAATTGGTAGCTAATACTAGAATAAACTTGTATCAGAAGTTTTAGGCAAAAAATTACTTTTTCTATGTTTACTGTATAGAACATCAGTTTTCAATATGACATACTAAAATATTTAGTCAACCAAAATCTGTTTTCTGAGAAGTCTATTATGTCTCTATGTGATAATGAAATATTTCTGTTCCAAAACACCATGATGGGGGCTGGAGCGGTGGCTCAAGGTTTCGGCACTTGCCTGGCAAGCACGAAGACCTGGGTTGGAGCAACTAAAGCCATGTAAAAAACTAAATAAAGTTGTTTCTCTCTTTTTCTGTCTCTCTCTCTTAAAAAAAAACATGATGGTGTTCTTCTAAATGGTGAAAATGCAAGTTCTTTTTGTACTTAATTATAGGTATCTTTGCTGTCTATTCAACTATCATCTGAAATATTGACTTTATTTCTTATGTGGCTGGTATCTGACTTAGATTAATCTTCTCAGAATTAATCACACCATTTAAGAATGAACTGGTCAAATTCTGCCATAGCTTTTTAAATTGAAAGAATTTTACTTGGATGATGGAAGACTGGGATGCCATCCAGTGATCTGTATCAGCTGGATATTACTTCTACTCTCAGAACTTTCCAAAGTCCAGAAAAAAGAAATGAGATCATGTTACCAGAGTCCTGTAGTTAGGGTCATCTTGTGGAACCTGCCTGGGGCTGGACCCATGGAGAAAGAATTATCTAGAAGAGGTGAAGCCACAGATGAGATGAGACCAGGATTTTCAATGCAGCCCCAGGCAGGAGTAATGACCTAGGGATATACGAGTTTGGTAGAAAAATGGTGGTGATCGTGTGATGGTAGGAATACCTTAGTCTTTCTTCCTTCTTCTGCTACCCAGTGTCCTACTGGTGTTTCCCATTGACCAAACCCATCTGGAAGCCAGATAACACCACAGACTAGGAAAAGTAGCCTGCACAGTGAATCTCCCACTTCCCACCTACTTAACAAAAGAAGAGAGCTGAGTAGGGCAATGGATGGTTCTATGTACCTAGTCTTACCAGACACATAGTTAAGACAGTCAGTATTAAAGAGTATAGTACAGTATAGTATAATACAAAATGGTGGTCCCCATACATGATTACTTAAATAGGAATTGCTAGAGGCATTATTAAATATAGCTTTGGGATGTTGATATATGAAAGCTTTATTTTTCATAAACTCTCCTGGAGGTTCTGATATGTAAGAAGTTATTTAGAACCATTAAAGTATAATTCTTCTGAGCACATCCTATAATGGATTATCGGAGGGTTCAATAGTAGGTAGTTTTCTTTTGTTTCTTCAAGAGAAGACATCATATGATTGTATAATTTAATACATGGTGACCACTTCCTCTCCCATTCTCTTCAATATCCATTTTTCCTCTTTAAATTGAGAACTGACACACAAACCAGCTGAAGAAAACACTGTGTAATGCAATTAAGTTTTGCTTTTCTCAATTAATTGTTCTACCTCTTATTAGTTGTCAGGATCAATTATGTTATGTTTTTGTCTTTTTGCTTTGATGTGAAAGAATTCAGTTAAGAATTTGTAGTTTAGGGTAAGATGATGGCAGCAGTGGTGACAGCAGACACCCAGCAGTGCTGAATGAGAAATCTCTCCATGGATGCGGGACACTAATGGTGAGGGAAGGTCCATACTGTGAGGTGGGTGATTTTTCTCTCCAAATTCATTTCAAACAAGGAAAGAAGCTTAACAACAATGAGCCATAATCAAGTTGATAGTTATGCCACTTCAGCCAGCTACCCAGGCCGGAGAGAAGGAAGCTACACATAATTAATTTAACTCAGCCACAGCAATGAGCTCTTAGCAGAATCTGGGCATATGAACCCTGTACTCCCAGTCTGCAGTGGCTTCAACAGCAGCCCTAGGGTTGTTGTAGTATACATGAATGAAAGACCCTAAATCTGATCACATGAAGAAGTGAGGACTCTGCTCAGCAAGGCCTAATCAACCAAGGTGGTCTCTGGCTATAGGCCCAACAGACACTGCATGAAACTCTCAAACAAAGCAGGGACTAGTGTCTGCCTCAGAGACCTATGAATAAAAGAGGCAGCCTGGACTCAGTGCCTTCCTCCCACTTTCAGACCCAGATCTCTGGGTACAGATAAGATTTCATTGGTCTTGAGTTCTCCAAGTGGGATTGGGCTTACACATCCCCTAGTGGTTGCATTTGAGACCAAAACAAACACCAGGTTAGCTGGGCTGGTGTCTCCTTCATGCCTGCCTCCCCTTGCTGGGATTGTGACTCCCCCACACACCATCTCTTGGGGCCACTAAAGATCACAGGACACCCAGGAATGGGGCAAAAACAATCCACTGGGAGCTCAGTCTGGGTCAGCCACTCTCCTTGGAATACTAAGAGTCCCGTATAGCTGCACCAGGATCCACAAGACTCACAGTGGCTGAAGAGGGACAGGAATTTGGTCAGTCAGACACTAAATTGCCCATGAGTTCAACTCGGGTGGCCCCGAAGTCTGCTCTCACTGGAAGCAGGGAAGGTGATTGTATGCAAACCCTCTACAGGAGAAAAATACTGGGAGGCCTCCTGGGAATCTCATTGTCAGCTGAGATCACAAAATCTCACTGCCTCCAACAAACTCAACTGGGAAGTGACTCCATCTAGAAGTCAGCTATGAACACATTCCCCCACAGTACTTATTGACTGCGGTGGTAATAATTCAGAACCTTCCCAGCCCTATATATTCTCTACTGTTATTATTGAATTTGGTGTTCCTGGATGCATGTATTTTTGTTTGTTTGTGTGTCTATGTGGTTGGCTATTACTGTCACTCTGATTTCTAGTGTTTGACTTCTATATCCATATCATTGGGGTCCAACCTGGGGAACACTTTATTATAGCAAACCAGTTCTCTGTGTTCTTGGGTCAAAGAGACCACCACTCTTTACTACTCTCTTCTTTCCATTACTCTGTCAATTCCTAAACTGTATTCTGTTTTCTCTCATCCTCCCTCAAAGACTTTACCCCACTCTCATTCCATTTCTATCTTTTCCTTATTCTTGTAGAATAGCCTACATTATTCTACTACCTTGTAGCTCTATTTTACAAGTCACAAGTTCTGGACTACCTTCCTATCTCATTCCCTTTGCTCTCTAGACATTTTTCCCCCCTCAGGTACAAAAGACCTACCAAACTGAACAGAATAGCATGCTTGAAAATGGGTGTTTGCTTGCTATCTAAGTATAGTGTGAGAGCTGTCATGGAAGAAAAGTGCAAATCCAATTGCTCCTATAAATGCTAATCAACACTATAACAGCTACAGTTGACATTGTCTGGTGCATGTATTAGCTGCATTTATTGACTTCTACCCTCTATCCCTTGAGGTATTGGAAAACCTAAAGGTTCACAATACTTCACTGATTTGGGTGGCAGCCCAAAAAAAACTGTGATACCCAAATTGTTCCCCAGCCCAACTAAGCAAAGAGATAAGAAGCTCCAACACCATCAGCAAGGACTCCAAGAGAATATTCACAGTCAGACCAAAAGTTACACTCCCTGTAACTGAAAATAAGGAAAAAGGGAAATAATCCCCCACCTCAGCATCACAGCTGTCCACCCAAAGAGTCAAGGGTTGGGGTCCTAGATGAGAACCTCAAAAAATGTATCCACAATATGATTAGTAATTCAATAAAAGAATTGAAAGAAGCTTTAAGGAAATAGATAAGAGAGGTATTCAGAGGATGAGAAACCACATCTACAAAGAGATAGAGATCCTGAAAAGAGATGCAGCATAGCTTGCAGAATTGAAAAATACTGTCAACCAAGTCAAAAGCTCATTGGAAGATACTAATACCTGAGCAAACTCAATAGAAAATGGAACCTCAGCTCTTGAAAATAATCATCAGATAACGAAGACAGGCTGAGCAATATTGAGTTCAAGGAGGACGGACAAGAAAAGAAAATTATTGCATATGATCAGAACTTCCAAGTAATATTTGATGAGAAAAGAAGAAATAACATGAGAGTAATTGTTATTGAAGAAAACATTGAACATATTACAAGGGGCATTAAGAACATTCTAAGTGAAATTGCTAAGGAGAATTACTTCCATATCAGAATTGATCCAGAATACCAAATTCAAGACACCTATTGGACACCAAACAGACCTAACCAAATGAGAAATTCACCAAGACACAACTGCCATAAAATCAATTACAGAGAAATTAATGAGAGAATACTAAGCAGCTAGGGAAACACAACATGTCACATTCAGAGGCAGACCAATTCGGATTACTATGGATTCTCAGATCAGACAATAAAGGCCAGGAGAGCATGGAATGATATTTTTCAAAAGTTGGAAGAAAACAATTTTCAGCCAAAGATAATATATTCTGCAAAACTCAGCTTTAAATGTGACAAAGAAATTAAATACTTTAATGATAAATTCAAGCTAGCAAGATACATGAACAGAAAGCCTGCACTACAGAATATTCGCAAGTGCATATTTCATTCACAGGTACACGTTAACAACTCCCAAAACCCTTAAACAAAACAAAGTCAATAAACACTATACACACCAAACAATATCCAAGATGGTAAAAAACACAGCAATAGTCACAATGTCAGGGATCCAGATTCCCATATCTATTCTAACTTTGAATGTGAATGGACTCAATGCCCCAATTAAAAGACACAGATTGGCTTACTGGATCAAAAAACAAAATTGAACAATATGCTGCCTATAGGCGACACACCTCATAATCAAAAATAGACACAGACTGAAGGTAAAAGTTTGGCAAAATATCTACCAGGCTTTTGGCCTGAAAAAGCAACCTGGCATTGAAATCCTAATATCTGATAAAGTTAATTTTGACCAAAAACTAGTCAGAAAGGATAAAGAAGGTCACTATTGCATAGTAAAAGGTGAAATTCATCAAGAAGATATACCAGTAGTTAACATTTATGCACCCAATTTCAACCTTCACATATATATGGAAAAAACACTCAAGGACATTAAACTCCTCATCGATCTCAACACAATAATACTGAGAGACTTTAATACATAATTATCAATAATAGACAGATCATCAAAGCAAAAAGTCAACAATGAGATCTCTAACCTAAACAACTCTATTAATCAACTGGGCTTAACAGACATTTACAGAATATTCCATCATTAATCTGCTGAGTTTACCTTCTTCTCATCAGCACATGGATCCTTCTCCAAAATAGACCATGTCCTAGTCCACAGAGCTGATCTTAACAAATACAAAAAAGTTGATATAGTCCAATGTATCCTGCCAGATCACAATGCTATGATCTTAGCAATTAAGAAAAAAAAAACTACTCAAATACTTGGAAATTGAATAATACTCTCTTAAACAAAGAAAGGATAATAGAGGTAAAGGTAATGAGAACAGAAATCAAGAAACTCTTGGAAATGAATGAGAATGATGAAACAATATATTGAAATCTCTGGGATAGTATTAAAGCATTCTTTTCTCTCTCTTTTTCTTTTTTTTTTAAAGCATTCTTAAGGGCTGGGTCTGTTGCTCAGTGGTTACATCGCTTGCCTTGCATGCGCGAGTGCCTGAGTTCAAACCCCAGCGCTACGTATACAACAAAGTCTCAGAGCAACAAGGGCCACATAAAAAAACAAATAAAATTGTAAAAAAAAAAAAAAAACAAAAGAAAAGAAAAGAAAAAGAAAAAGAAAGCAGGTAGTACCTGGATCTGGAGTGAAGCAGCCTCGGTGCAGAGGGAGAAGGGTCCTCTGTCTTGTGGTGCTCACCAGAAGCTCTTTAGATCACTCCTGGAATGAACACTGGAATGAACAGGCTCTTGTCTCTGGATTTATGAGGAAGGTCCTGGTAGGGCAGTTGATCCCAGCAACCTTCCTGTCCTCCTTCCTTCCCATGTGGCCCAGAGGCCACTCTGGATGGGAAGGCAGCTGGCTCCTTCCTGACTTTGCTTATGGATCTCTCTGACACCTTTCTCCCTCTTTCCAGGCCAAAGCATGTTGCTGGTTCTGCCCGCTTGGTCTTGGCTCACCCTGGCATGCTTGTTCTGTAGCCTGGTGGGCAGGGCTGGGGGAGCTGAGTGGCAGGGAACTAGCAATCCCTAGGTACATGGGGACAGGAAAGTGTTCCCATCTGCTGCATCCCCTCCTTCCTAGATGCATAACCTACCTTGTCTTTTTTATTATTATTAATATTATTTTCCAGATAGAGTATCCCTTTGTATATAAAATACTTGAAAAATTAATTGTATGATGTATGAGAAGACAGAGTCCTCTAGTTTTGTATCTTGCCATATGACTGCCATGAGTTCCACCAGAAAACCACTCTATTTTGGTCTCTGTGACATTTTAAATGCATGACAGAAGTGAGCAAATAAATTGAGGAAGAAATATAAAAAAAAGAGGTAAATTTATAGCACTGAGGGGCTTCATCGAAAATCAGGAAAGATCTCAAATTAATAGTCTGATGCTCCAACTCAAGTCCTTGCAAAAAGAGGAACAATACAATCCCAAAGCTAATAGAAGACAGGAAATTACAAAATCAGAGGTGAAATCAATGAAATTGAAATCAAAAAAGCAATACAAATTATTAATAAAACAAAGAGTTTGTTCTTTGAAAAAATAAATAACATTGACGCACCGCTTGCCAACCTCACCAAAAGGAAAAATAAAGTGAAGCAAATCAACACAATCAAAGATGAAAATGGATATTTCACCACTGACTCCACCAAAATCCAGAAGACTATCAAAACTTATTTTGAAAAATTACACTCTGCTAAGTTGGCAAATATGTGGCCACATACAACATTCCCAAATTATCACCAGAAGACATTGAAAATCTAAACCAACCAATCTTATGTAGCGAAAAGGAATTGGCCTCAAAGGCCTTCCAAAAAAGAAAAATCCAGGACCTGATGAATTCATGACAGAATTCTACCAGACCTTTCCAGAAGAATTAACATCAATCCTCTACACGTTTTTCCATGAAAACCCTAACAGTTTTCATGAAGCAAATATAACACTGACACCCAAATCCAACAAAGACACATCAGGAAAAGAAAACTACAGATCAATGTCCCTGAGGAACATAGATGTTAAAATCCTTAACAAAATTCTAGCTATCTGGATCCAAAAATACATTAAAAAATAATTTAATTTGATCAAGTGGGCTTCATTCCAGGGAAGCAGGTTTGGTTCAACATACTTAAACCAATAAATGTAATTCACCACTTAAAAAGAATTAAAAATAAAAATCATATAATCATCTCAATTGATGCAGAAAAAGACTTTGATAAAATTCAGCACCAATTTATACTCAAAACTCCGGAGAAGATAGGGATCAAAGGAAAATACTTTAATTTTGTAAGAGCTATTTATGACAGACCCATAGCTAACATTATGCTTAATGCAGAAAGACTGAAAGCATTTCCACTGAATTCAGGAACAAGACAAGTTTGTCCATTCTCACCACTCTTATTCAATATAGTCCTTGAAAATCTAGCCAGAGCTAATAGTCAAGAGAAGGAAATCAAAGGAATTGGAATAGGAAAAGAGGAAGTCAAGATGTCTCTATTTGCTGATGACATGATCTTATTCCTAGAAGACCCAATAAACTCAATCAGAAGACTCCTAGAGCTTATAAATGATTTCAGGAAAGTGGCTGGCTGTAAGATCAATACTCATAAATAATTACCTTTCCTATATACCAGCAACAAGTCCACTCAAAAAGAAATCAAGAACTCTGTCCCATTCACAATCTCCTTAATATATATAATACTTGGGAATCAATCTTATAAAGATATTAAGGTCCTCTATGATGAAAACTATCAAACATTAAAAATGAAATTGCAGAAGACCTGAATAAATGGAAAAACATTTCATGTTCTTGGTTAGGCAGAATCAATACAATCAAAACGGCCATTCTACCCAAAGCCCTGTACAGATTAAATGCAAGTCCCATCAGGATATCAATGAAATTCTTCATGGATATAGAAAAAGCAATTCTCAAATTCATATGGAATAACAGAAGACCCAGAATAGCCAAAACATTATTAACAGGAAAGAGGAAGCAGGAGATATCACAATTCCTGACCTGAAATTATACTTTATGGCTATAGTAATAAAAACAGTGTGGTATTTTGTATTAAAACAGAAGTGAAGACCAATGGAACTGAAAAGAAAATTCCAAGACAAACCCTAAAATCTTTAACCATCTGATATTTGATAAAGGGGGCAAAAGCATAACGTGGAAGAAGGACAGCCTGTTCAACAAATGATGCAGTACTAACTGGACAATCACATACAGACAGTTGAAATTGGATCCTTACCTCTCGTTGTGCATCAAAATGGTTCAAGGATCTGGAAATTAAACCAGCAACTTTACAATTGCTTGAAGAAAAAGTAGGATCAACACTACATGACATAGTGGTCAGCACTGCCTTCCTTAACAAGAGTCTCACAGCATAAGTATTAAAGCCAAGAATAAATTAATGAGATGCCATTAAACTAAAAAGCTTCTGCACAGCTAAAGAATTAGTCAAGAGGGTCAAGAGAGAATCTACACAATGGGAGAAAAATCTGTGCCTGCTACACCTTGGACTAATATCCAGAATATACAAAGAACTCAAAAAACTAAACACCAAAACCACAAATAATTCAATCAACAAATGGGCTAGGGAGCTAATTAGAAATTTCTTAACCAAGGAAGTCCAAAAAGCCCATAAACATGAGAAAATGCTTTACATTACTAGCAATCAGAGAAATGCAAATCAAAACTTCACTGAGATTCTACCTCACTCCTGTCAGAGTGGCAAAAATGACAAATGTGAATAATGACAGATGCTGTAGGGACTGTGAGAAGAGAGGAACACTGTCATATTGTTGGTGGGACTGCCAACTGGTACAGTCACTCTGGAAAGCAGTGTAGAGACTCCTCAAAAATCTAGGACTGGAACGACCTTATGACCCAGCTATCCCATTCCTGAGTTTTTCCCAGAAGAGCTAGAATTGGCATATTACAAAGATATAGTTTCATCAATGCTTTTAGCAGCTTAATTTACCATAGCTAGAGTATGGATCCAAACCAGATGCCCCTCACTGAATGAGTGGATTGAAAAACTGTGGTACATATATGCAATGGAATTCTACTACTCTATTAGAGAAAAAGATATGACATTTGCAGCCAAATGAATGGAGATGGAAAATATTACGCTGAGTGAAATATCCCAAACTCAGAGAGTCCAGCGCCAAATATTTTCCTCTCACATGTGGAAGCTAGAATACAATCGAAAACAGACTGAAAGTTGGCTAAGGTAATAACAACCTCATCATGGGTCAATTTTTACTTGAGTAGGGTACCTTGCCTATGATGCTGGGGGATGAAGGGAGGGGCAGCGAGGGCTGTGAGTACAGGAGGGATATCAAGGCAGCTGGACAGAGGGAGTATGGGGGTTTCAAATCAGTTGGGAATGTTCAACTTCCATGACAAACCCAACTAATGTGGGAGTAAAGTAGGGGGAAATATGGAATCAGGGGAAAACCAAAGCAGGGAGACCATGGAATGGGATCAACCTTGGCTTGCTCTACCACTATGCATTTGTTCATGATTGTATGATGATTCCCTCCTAAATGTAAGATTTTCTTGAGCAAATAAAAAAAAAAGAATTTATTGTCTAGATTTTTCACACAACTGTTTTATTTCCTCATCTCTACTTATATTCAAGTGAAGTATATCTTTTTTAAAAAAAATTTCCAGCACTGTTTCTTTTGGGGGTGTCCTTTTTTCTACCTCTGGTTGTTCTCATTCACAACTTAACTATAGTATAATTACCTTTTTCAAAGGGTGGGATGGTGACTCAGTTTGATCTGATTAGTCCTGCACCTCCTTAGTCAAGGACTGAAGGAGAAGAGAGGTAAAGTTAACCAAGTGGCAAAATTAAACTCCAGAAATGCAAGGACAGCAGAATCAACGAAAACAGAACTTTAAATACAAGAAGCATGGCAGACTGAGAATTTCCTTAGCCAAACTCCAAATGTTCATTTCTGTATAAGGTCTTTGATCCTCCCAGTTCAGAACGTATCTTTAAATCATTCAACTGCAGCTTATCTGCTAAGTGAATCCTGTTTACCTCGTGGTTGTCAATACAAATGTGTTCAAACACATAGCTTGCTTCAGTTTGAAAAATGCATCATAATTCTGGGCTCTGGATCCCCAAATTTGCCAAGGATGCATTTTCCCCTTGTTCTTGATAAAATCTTCATCCATCCCAATAACATCCTTAATTAATTTATTTATTACAGTTTCTGTTTCTCACAGGAGGTTTGGCATAGTCATTGTTGCTCACTATTCAAAGCTCACTCTCTTTTCTGAGTTCCTTCCTTGTGCTCCTTCATCTTGAGTCTGTACACTCATAGGTCACACTTTCACTCCTCCTTTAGGTGGGACAGTAGGGAGGGAAGAGGGTCTGCCCTGTGAAGTGTGGGGTTGTTGTGGGAATAGATCTTGCTACTTAGCATACTTTGATATCATGGGTGATCTTCCTCTTGGCCCTTTCCACTACAGATAGAAATCTTTGTCTCTGTTTGGACACTGTATTTATAATCTTAGCCTCTTCTCTGGGTTGTTCTTCCTCTGCTTTATCTGTGTAGCTGCCCAAATAGTACTATGGCTCTATGCATCCCTTGGAATAATAAGTTATTCTTCAGAAATTAGTAGAGGAGAAGTAAGCTCCTGTATATATATTCAAGTCCATCTCATTCATTTAGAGACATATATCTGATATTGTTCCTCCATTCTCCAGTGAGATGGAAGGAAGGGAGGTATGCAAAGATGAAGAACCATATTTGAAGTTTCACATATGTTTTTCCCCCAAAAAATCCCCCTTATCTTGTACATCTCATAATATTAAAACAAGATGACTTGTATTTGAGACATGCTGTGTGTGTCAGTAATAAGTAGACCTCCTTGAATCCTGTCATTGGGAATATAATCACATTATTTTTGACAGTTTTGTATCACTGTGCTATGCAATATACAAACAATGAAGTCACTGCATTGCAGGCTGCATGTCTCTGAGAAGTGTCAGTGAGGAAGGGAATTGAGCAAAATGTAATTCTTTTAGTATTATACACATTTTTCTTACATATGATTTATCAATTCTTTTGTAAGCAGGCTATATATTAATTGAGAACAAGGAAAATGATAACAATCATCAATTAGTTCTCTATATTTCCATTTATCTTTGCTTATAGATAGCATATACTTAGTCATTTTTAAATTTATAAGAAAATGAAAATATTTTCATAGTAGTTTTTTGTTTACTCTATGAATGCATATACTGTAACCTTGTCTTTATTATGATTTCCATATCTGTAAATTGATGTGAAGGCATAGGACCACTTATAATATTACTGTATATATATATATATATGTATATATATGTGTGTGTGTGTGTGTGTGTATTAAAGTCAATAATGTGAGGGAAGGGAAATAAATCATAATATTGTAACCTAGATTATACTTATAATTATAAATCATTTGAATTTGTTTTCTTAAAGGATCTCTTAGCATTTCTTCCCTACTAAAGTGCATCCTTCTTTTGCAGAACATTTTCCAATCTTACAAGGTCATTTTAATTTTACTCCTATTCTATATCCTTCTTTGGAAAATGATTTTCTTTATTTATTTATTCACTGTGTACCTTGTTTTTACTTTGAAGCTGGGCTATTTTTATAATGTGAGTTTATTTTCTGAAACATAAAAAGTTTAGAGTTAAAATCTGGCATGTTAATCTCAGTGTAAATTTTCTTTTATTTGTCCATTAATAATAACAATGCTAGTAAAAATGATTAGTAGAAAATGGAGCCTTTGTGAGTTCTGATATGGAGGGTATTTGTGAAATCTATCCAATTGTATGAAACTCTTTGGCTTATAACTGCTATTATAAATCACAGGGTCATGTGGTTAATCTTCTGAGCGCTTCAATAAAAACGATCCAACTTTGCAGCCTCCCACAGCTTTCAATTTCAGTCATATCTGAATCCTGCCTATAAACTCAGGGTCAATAAACAGGTTAGAGATAAACAGAAGAGAAATTTTTGATTAAAAATAATATGAAATGCTGAGGAAAGGTTAGCTAATTCAGTAATAAATAAAGGTCTGAGCAGTGTGGATGATTTAGAGGCAGAACACCTATAGATTTCTGGGTGAGCCTGGGCAATGCTGTCCACTTGAAATCCCCCATTGAATAGCTGCTGATTGATCTTTGTAGCTCAGTCTCCACTTCTAATGAGCACATCAATAGAGTGTACATTGACTTTCTAATGCATTGGTTTTATTAAAGAGGGGGCTGTTTCCAGTTTTATAATTGGAGAGCTTCTGTAACAATTGCTACATTTCAATTCTGAGCATTACTTATGAAACCCATTTAGAAGTGCTTTCTCAAAACCATTATGTTTTCATTTAATTTTTTATGTGCTATAAATTTTAAAAAATGTGTATCTTGAAGACACACTGAACTGAAAAGTGTTCTTGAATAGAAATTAAGAGTCCAGTGTTTACTTTTCTATCTGCTATTAATTAGTTTTGTGAATTTGGACAAATCACTTACTCGCTGTGAACCAAAGTTCATCATAGTTAAAAGGAAGGGGGGGGTCTTAATAATCATATTGCAGATACTTTTTCTAGGTTTTCATCCAGGTCCCTATCTGCGAAGTAATTGGCTGGGGAGTTGTGGATTTGAGGAGGAGAATTGCTTGCTTTTTTCATCATTTTCAGTGCCAGAGAGTGGGGCCTATGAGCCCTCTTTGGTAATCTTATTTTGGCAATTTGTTGATGAGTTGTGGGGTTGCTGTCTCTTTGGTAACTTTGCCTGGGGTGCAACTTGGAAAACTGAGATTTATAGCTAAATAGATGGAAGTTCAAAAAATAATGCTAAGTGAAATATCCCAAACACAGAGTCTTAGAGGATGAATGTTTTCTCTCATGTGGAAACTAGACTAAAACCTAAGATAGGATGAACATTAGTTAACTTTAATTAGTAAACCCACCAAAGTCGAAATTTCACATAAACCATAGGAACCATATCTATGAAGGTGGGTGGAGAAGGGAGGGAGAGAGTGGAGAGAGGCAAGAGGATGGTTGCCAATATGGCTGGGTACACTCAACTTTCATGAGAAGCCAAACTATACTCAGGTAGGCATATAAACCCAGAAATTTCAATAATTAATATATGTGTATATGCTATCTCTGCCTATAGCATGGGGATATTACAGAGGAGACTTAAGATTGGGGAATGAATGAAGTGGGGGAGATCCTGGACTAGGAGTGGGCTTAGCTTTCTTTGTCAATATCTATGTATGCATGAATATATAATGATTCCTTCCAAAATGTAAGAATATGTTAAACCAATTTAAAAAAAGAAGGGGGAACACTAAGTATATGCATTTTCTAAATTTCTTACCCAAGTTATTTTGAAACAAGAGAAAATAACAGTCTTTACATACTATATCTAGCATAGTCTTATGTTTGTATCTATCTGTTAGTCCTTCTAGAGTAATCTAGAAGAATAAACCCAGAAACAACACAAGGTACAAATAAATTAACAGGACATTTTAAGATTTAAAAGATTTAACCCAAAGGAATTAGACTAACTGAGCAAGCAGAACACAGAAAACAGTTATAAGTAGGAGCCATCCTTCTGGATTAGCTTTTGGAAATTATCCTATCTTGAAGATATCTGCTGCTTAACAGCACAGTGGAGAGGAAAAAATAAATAAATAAATAAAGACAACAACTAAAAAGTGATGGGACTTAGGTACTAGATGAATGCTAACAATTAATATGATACGAGAAATACTATTAAGTCAGAAAAAATAGAATTTTAAAAGTAAAATATTAAACTTGACAAAAGAATGATCTACAATTAAAAAATGTTTCAATCTCTCAAGAAATAGGATTCCTATATAAGCTTTTAGGCAGTGGAATCATCATCAGAGGAATATATAATATGTTAGTAAAATAAAAAGACACTGTCATGTTGTTACATTTTAATATGCCTCTTTCAGAAATTGATAAATAAGATGCAAAGTTAAAGGTAAGAAATAAGTATGTGAATAACACAAGTTTTTAGAGGAGATATAAAAATTATTGAGATTTTACACACACACACAGACACACACACGCACACACACACACACACACACACACACACATATATATATAAATATATACTCCTTCTTGTATTTTCTCTTCTCCTGTGTCTTGCAGTTACTCAAGTATTTTGTGAACTAATCCTTCCTAAAAAATTTGTGTCAAAAAAAGCTGAAAGCAGAAATTGCCAGCGAGATATTTCCCTTTTTGGGTTTTCCTTATTTAACTAAAGCTGAACTGTTAAAAGAATGTATTGAGTATAAGGGATTGAAATGGAGGGGAGTCAGTGCCCTTGAAAAAGTTTGAGGTATCCAGCAGACCTCAGCAGGAACAAGAGGGTCAATGAGGGCAGGAGAACATGTACAAAAAGATTTTATTGAATCAGCCTCCTTATTTATTGTTTCTTATTCTTGTAATTTGTCTCCATGGATTTAAATTATTATCTAGTACCATTTTCTTGGTTACTGAGCTAAGAAACACAGCTTTGTTCTTAGTCACCCTCTTTATGTGCACTGGCAAGTATATTGAACATTTATTTGCTATAGACACAACAATACATATATATTGCTTTACAAGAGATTGCTTTTAGTTAAGAGAAGAAAGAAGAAATGTATATCATACTGAATTTTAAAATTACATATGTACTTCTATTGTTGGTTGGTGGATGCAAGCATTTCTACAAATCACTGCATGAGGTCACTGGCTTTCAGTGTGAAGAACATGCTTTAGGTTTTTCTTTATAAGGCAAATATGCTAGCAGAAAATGCTTTTCATTTTGTTCCTCTATTAATATGTATGAATGTAATTATTTTTCCTTCCATTTTGAAACACAGCTATACTAGATATAGGATTTTATGTAGCAGTGTTTTCTTTGAATTCTTAAACTATCTTATTCCACTGCCTTTTGGTCTCCATTGTCTGCGATGAAAATTCAGCTGTTAATCTTACTCAGATTCCCTTGTAAGAGATGCTGCATTAATATTTACTTCTTTTCTTTGGATTTCAGCATTTTTACTATGATATAAGAAGGAGTCCATTGACCTTCCTAAATGGATAGATTAATAGTTTATCTATGAATTTGTTGAGTTTCATATGCGTTATAATGTTTTTCAATAGATCGGTGATATTTTTGGCCTTTACTGTTTAAAAATATTTTGTTTCTTTTCTCTGTTTCCTCTCCTTCTGGTGCTCCCAGAAAACATATGTTGGTGTGCTTACTGGTGTCCCACATTTTTTTGAATCTAAGGTTATCTGTCTTCATTGATCTTTTTCTGTGTTCTATAGATTGCATGTTCTCTATCGATTTATCTTCAAGTTTGCCAATTCTTTGTTCTGACTTTGCAAACCCCTAATAAAATTTTCATTTAAATTATTCACTTTTCAACTCCAGAATTTCCATTTTTCTCTTTCTAAATTTTATATGTCTTTCTTGATATTCTCCATTTGATATGCCATTGCCAATAAATACCTTTATTCTGTCATGATTTGATTTTTTTGTCTGTTAATTACAACATCTGGTTTCTGTAACAAGAACTTTTTGTTCCAACCTTATTTTCCCCCTAGTTCATTGGTCACATTTTTTTGTTTCTTTGCAGGTCTTATAAATTTTATTGCAAATGAAATATTTTAGATACTAAACAGTATCAACTCTTGGTACTGGTATCACATTACCCCTTAAACCCCAGCTTGTTATTGTTTTGTTCTTATTTACTTGTTTAGTAGCTGGCTGGATTATTTTAGTGAAATCTATATTTTCTCCTGGAATGTGAAACCTTTTATGAGACTTTTCAAGGGATATAGCCTTGGATATATCCACAGTGATCCTGGGGTGGCAGTGCTTTGGTTAGAGCTCTTTGTATTTCCTCCAAACAACGCTCTGCTGCTCTTCTACTTATTATTTGCTTTATTGTTTTTAATAATGTCTTGTTACTTGAATTACATTACAGGTATATCTAATTCAATTTGATTTCTTTTGATAGAATAATTAATGTTGAGGTCAACTTTTCAGATTTGTTCTGATCTCAAGAGAGTTCTCTTCAGCTGTCTCTCTCTAATTCTCCCTGGCAAACCAGGCAACTGTACCTAAAAATATAGCTATCTTAAACAAAACAAATCAAAACTGTATCTCAAAACAAATCTACCAATTATCTCCCAATTATTCTTACCATGTCTTCCCCCATACATGTATTCACCCAGAACACCCTCCACAAGAGGTAGCTGGTAACAGGATGGGACATTCCAACATCCCACCACTCCTAGGAGTCCAGCACTGGGGAATGATGAAAGAGAAAGCCTCATGTTCTTGGTTTTAATGGTCAATTGGTATTTCCAGATTACTGAGCAGGAAGTGGGAAAGGAGGGTATAAGACTTGGTTATACTACTGCATATTCTCTTGGTTCTGACCACATTTTAACAGATTTTCATAAACAAGTTTTTCTTTATGTGTTGCCTCTTTATTGAGCCATTTCCAAAGATGTTAAATGTTTAGATTTTAAGACAATTTTCATCAATTTCTCTGGCGACCTGATTCATGGAGTTTATCATGCTCTTGTGCAATAAATAGAATTCTTTCAGAGTCTTTTGAAGTAAAAAGAAACTCATCACATAGTATAGGAGAAATTTCAAATTTAATAAACAGAATGGGGAGCCATGGAGATAAAAGCAGATAGCTGACAAAGTCAAGCATCCTCAGAGCAGAGTAAAACTTGTCTGGGAAGTGAATATTTATGAAATGTCTTTGTAACAACCTAAACGAAGAAATAATAATCCATCAAATTCTCCTCTGTGTCCCCAAATTAATTATATCCACAGATAATATACTCGATTTTCTCCTCAAGTAGGAACAATTTTGTTTTGTTTGTGAAAACTATGAAACTAGAGCAAAACAATTATCCAAAGGATTTTTATGGAGCTGGATTCTTCAACCTCAGGCCTTGATCTTTCAGAGACAGAGAAGGGAGGACAAATAATTCTCTTATGAATGCAAATTGATTGGATTTTAAAGGATCTGTGACAATAACTGGCTAACAAGTCTGATGCAACTGCAAACTAGAGCCATCATCAAACTCATATGAACCAATGTGATTAGAACTTCCTAGGGGAATGAATGATCTCCCACCATTCTCAAGCCATAAAATAATATCCTCTTGCCCATTAAGGTCTACTTTAAAGAGATCCAGGAGTCCTTAAAAAAAACAAAACTTTGTAAACTATTATACCTTGATAATTTAATGGATCCAGGTGAAAAGTTAAGTGCTGAAAATCACTCATACCCATCCATGCCTGACTAGCAAGGAATTATGGGCTATGTGGCTATCTAATATTACTTTGGTCAAGGAATAGAGGGTGGCCTTTTGTGCCTCCAAAGCTGAGGTAGTATCATTAATGAACTTAGTGAGGGTCAGGGAGAGAAAAGCCTTTTGCAACATTTTCTAACAGAATGTCCCAGAGAGTGTGAATAACAACACTAAGCATACACATGAGAAGAGAGTAAATAATCCCAGCAGGACTTCCCCACTGGACTCACTGCACAGTATGTTCTAAGTGAGGAATTTTGTTTTTTTATACTTGTATATCTGTTTTAATATAACCCATATATTCATGTTACAAATTTAGGAGGCAGACTGGCGAAGAACTTGTTTTTGACAAAGAAATTTATGAGAGTGTACCAGTGCTGATAGAGTAAAATCATTGGCTACCACAGTGGTCCACCAGCTGAGTTCCTCCTGAAGAGAAGAATCCTGGAGTGGAACTGAAGAGTTTGTGTAGGACTAGAGTGAGTGTAAGAAAGGAGACTGTCACTATTAAGAAAAAAATAGCATCAGTGGCAGATACTGTGCCCCATCTAACAGATGTTCACAGTGCTCCTACCTCTGAGCTTATGGCATCTAGAAAGGGATTTTGCTTCTGTGATGTCAGGGTCTTGTTGTGGTAAAGCTTTGGCCTGGATAAATAAATTTAGGGTACCTGGGTTATCATAACATTTCATGGTTAGAAAAATTTTCATTATATTCAGTAGGCTAGAAATCAGATGTTTATCTGTGGGGTTAGGAGAAGGAGACATATTCAAAAGTTTATCAAATTCAGGGAAATAAGAAATGCCTGTAATAAGTATATTAAAATTTTTGGGCTAAGCAGATCTTCACATGTTATTCTATGGACAAGAGAAAAGTGGTTAGATTTTTTTCTCTTTCTTTCCTCAAACCCAACTCTTTACGGGAAGGTGCTCCTGTCCTATCAGAGACTTCTGCATATTGAATATAATGTGGGTAGCCTGTCCTGTAGCATCTTCCAGGATACCACTCTTAATCCTTCCCCTGGGATGATGTATATAGGATTTCTGATTTGATCCTCTTGTGGTTCAATAAATGTTTCTATTCTATATAATGATATTGATCCCATGCAGCTGCATGGGACAAACCATCAGGAATACCTTAGGAAAATACTGATCTAGAAATCTGAAGTTGATGCTCATTATTTCTGAGGCAAAATCTATCTTTTGCATCCAGATGGTAAATGAAGAAGTAGGCCTCTATCTCCTGCTCAGTTTTTAATAGCCATTCTAATCCCACATTACTTACTTCAAAAGAAATTGAAGGGGATATACTGGCCTTATGGGTTCCTCTACAGAGACTGATCTATCAGTAATCTTAAAAAGTATGTACAATTGAAGAAAAAAATCAGACAATTTGGTAAATCTGGAGAGCAAATGAGAAGCACCTCTTAAAGGAATTATTGAAGTGAAGTCCAGAGGTCTCACCTGAAATGTCCAAATGGGATTATCTTTACTCTTGCCATCAGTCATTTATGCTTGTTTTTAAAATTGTCCATTGTAATACTCAATCAGTCTACATGTTGGGAATGATATAGAACATGAAAAATCAATTGTATATCTTGTGGATTGGACCCACTGATGCCTAAATTGGGCCATAATCTGGAGTCATTATCAAATAATATGCTCTCAGAAAACTGTATTGAGAAACAAATTTAGTCTTATGTGACCTGGACAGTGTGGCTCCAGTCAATGGGGTGCACAAGGTTGACTAGGCAAACCCAAGGAAAGTTTAACTACAAGCAGAATCTAATGGGGTTCTCTTGATGGGGTGAGAGGCCCAGTGTGATTTATTTGTTAAAAATTCCTTGACACATTGGTTTGAGAGATTTGTCCCTGGACAGCAATTTTAGCTTTGGCTGTGGTTTGGTAGGTGGGAAATATTTTCATGCTGTTTGGCTAACAGTGGCAGTCTGTGCTCATGGACTAGTATAGGATGGTGCTTAAATTTCTTGTGGAATCAGGAGGCAACACATTGAACATCTGCCTGTTCTAAATTAGAGAACAACTCAGTCTTTGAGTTTAGCTGATAAACATAATCTGGTCATTAGTTATATTTCTCTTTTTCAGCATGAAAGACTTTCTGGTGATCATCTACATGAGTAATAAATAACAATTAGGAACAGAACTAAGTTTTACCCACATATCTCATCCCCACTGAAAATTTTGTTTATATGGCAGTCTGAGACTTTCCAGTGGCTAGGCCATTGTCTACAGCCCATAAGTAAGTGAAAATATAGCAGACCTCCCTTGCTGTGGTAGCATGGGCAACCAACCACACCACATGAGTTACTGTTCATTGTGTATCTTTTATTATGTCCATTAAAGGACATGTCTGTCAAGTTGAATGGCCTCTGTACTTTATTCTATCATTGTGGAAATTAATTAGGAAGGGACATAACTGAATCAGGGCTGTTGGTCTAGAAGATTTCTTGGCCTGTGTTTCTACTGAACCAATGGCGACAGTGGATAACAGTCCTGGGTAAAGAGAGGAGTATTTTTGAGACATTTTCATAGTGTTGCAAGACTCCAGTGAAGCTAGATTTAACCCATTTCTGCATGCACTAATTCCATATCACTAAACAGGATTTCTAAGTTGCCCCCACCTGGGAATTTGAAGAACTCTGTTTGAACCTGTGGCATGATTGGGATTTCCAGTGGGTTTACTTCTGATGCAGGGCTATAAAATGTTCTTTTAGAGTGTGTTTACCTTTAAAGTGACTTGATAATATTATGGATCCAAAAACTCAATGTGTGCTTCTGATCTTTTGGAAGTATTCTTCTGCTATAGGTTCCAGTGACAAATGGAAACTCAAATGGCAGATGTCAACTGGTAGGGCCTTGGAGGGAGAAGCAGCTAGGGTGGCCTATTGGAAGATCCTCTAAGGGCATCCTGTTGGTGGAGGCCCCATCTCCTCCTTTTTATCAGGCCAAATGCTTGGTTGGAATACACAGGGTCAAATTCTTGATAATTGTTTTTCTATGGAATTGAGACATTTTTCTTTGCAGATTATACCCAGCTACTTTACTTGGATACTAGATGCTTATATTTCATCTATGGTAATGGTCCTGTTGTCAAATGTGGGTCAAAATCACACTGAGTCCTTGTTGCATGGTGGCTTTATCTGGCTGCACCAGGAGATATCATCAATGTAGTGGAAGACTGAGAATGGAACTTCTTCTAGGTCATGACGTACCTTTTGATATCCTGAATTTAGATATCCTGATGAAACAGTAGTAAAGTACATTGCAACTCATTCTATATAAATGCAAATTGATCTTGATAATCTGGGTGGTAGCGGATGCTGTAAAAGGCATTTGTGACATCAATTGCTACAACCAAGCTCTTTTAACTTGAGCTTCAGCCTCTGCATGTTCACAGTGTCTGGTTCCATTAGTGATAAGAGTAGCAATTCCATATTGAGCTTCCAGTATTCAAAGGTGAATTTCTAGGTACCCAAAACTTTGTGCACAGGGCAGATGGAGCTACTGAATAGAGAAATAGAAATAACTTCTTCTTTCTTAAGTTCAAAAGCATGGGTGATTAGCTCTAGAGGAAACATACTAGGTTCTGGTGGTAGAGTAAATTACATGTATTACACAAAAATGGTCCTAACTGCATCCATTCCTGTTTGAGCTTTGGACAAAGATGAGTAGGCATGCACATACATAACACATCCATATCAATAATAAATTCAGCAGTGGGGGTCATAGCCAAGGAGACTTGGAGGGACCCAAAGTAACTCATCCACAGTCTAATTGAGGGTTCTGGTGGTGGTGGCTTGAGACTCAGTTTGGAGAATATTATCTTTTTCCTCCTCATCCTGGTATCAGGATTTATGAGAATCATAGCTTCGTATGCACTAATCTCCAACAAGCCCAAGAAGTACAATTTCTCTCCATTTCTTCATCTTCGTTTGGAATAGGACCTCTGCTTCCCTTTGAGGACAAGGGCCCTCAGTCCAACCTTTAGTCTTATTTATTTTTGGAAGATGGGCAAGGCTGGATGTTCCTTTGATCAATGTACAGGACCACAGAAAAGGGTAGAACACCAATGATGTCAGTACCAGTGGTTGCCAGCAATGTAACCCCAATAGGGTAACCTGTTGGGCTTGCCATGTCCTGGCGCCTCACCATGAGTTCCTTTCTGAGAAGCCGAATTGATCTTATCCTTTCAGATGAAATTAAGATCCCTTTATTGAGTAACCAATTCAGTGATCTTTTTTTGGAGAGGTCTTGTGAAGATTTTCCAGAAGAGAATGCCTGCTCATCCTCACCAATGCCTCGCCTTCATCTGGTCAGTCTTTGATGTCTTGACAGGAGCCACTTTTTTCCATGTTTCAGAATTTGTGAGTAGGTTTCAGAGTGTGTTGTGACCTCATGCAGCTATTTCATTGAGCGTAATAATCATAGTGGAAGTATGGACAAATCTAGAAATCTGAGTCTGGAAATGATATCACATAATGTTCATCCTCACTCATTGAAGGTCTAAGGGTGGCTCTTAGAGGAAGTTCTGTGAAGGTAATCCAAACATGTTTTGAGTAGCAGGAAATTCATCAATGATGGCCTAGATATTCAGAATCTCAAATAGTATCTGCTGAAGGTAGACTTTCTGGTGTTTCCACTCTCATTCCTCCACCCTCTTTCTCCTCCTCTTTAGCAAAGTTGTTTCTGTCAGAGCAGTCTGAAGGAGGTCTATATTGATGTTCCCCTTAAGGAACCATTCTTCACTCCTTCACTGGTTAGCAAAATTTCCTCTTTTGTCATGGAGGGGAACCAACCACATTTCTAAGGCTTTTTCATATTGCTAGGTAAAGAGCTCCTCACTCCTTTCCCTTGAAAACACAAGTCTTAGTGACTTGCTGTGTACAAGATTATCATTCCACATCAGTTACCTATTTAGAGCCAACAATGGTCATTGGATGTAATTTAACTTGAGTAGCTCTCTGGTTTCATTGCTTGAGGAGTATAAGCAGTAATCAGGTAATTGCTTCCCTATATCCCTTCTGCTAGATCTCTAATTTTACTTACCAGGTTACCTTGGCTGAATGTTGAGGTTTAGAGAGAAGGATCATTGGTCCCCATTTGGAACAGTAAAGCTTTTGTAAACAATCCACCTTCACTATCCATGTGTGTCCATGATTTCTGCTAGCAATTCCTCAGACCCATTGGCATGAGCCTAGAAACAAAGGAGAAAGCAAAAGGTCCACATTCCTCAATTCCTAGTGACCTACTCATAAAATCCATGCTTGCCATCCAATAGTTCTTAGTTTGGAAGTTTAGAGGTCTTATTTAGAAATTTAGAGGATGAAACTTTAACTTTAATAAAATTTTCTATATTTCTTAATTTTAGAGGATGAAGATCTTTGCCTCATGGAAGAAGGTCTGGGTCACCTTGGCCAGCAGAAATGATCATCAAAGGTGACACATACAAAATAAATAAGAGTGAGATGCTGAGCACTTTTTGTGAACATGTTGGACTAAATAGTTCACTCCACTAATCTTCATCTCATTAACTTTCCTGAACAAAAGAGGAGCACCTTTCGGATTTGCCACTAGAAAGTATTTAAGTCAGTTGGTTATCATCAGCGCAAAGAGACAGAGCGTAATGGATCACTATGTTCATTGGCCAGACCCTTCGTACACATTATCTCGGCTGCTGAGAGTTGGTAGCTGACATCTTCCAGCAGAATGTCTCTGCAGATGAAAGGGAGCTGCATTACCAAGATTATGCTCTTTCTCTGTGAAGACAGCAGTAGGATTGAAGGCTGTGAAGCACCCATTTGCACATGGAACAACATCAGTTTCAAAAACTCTGGTTAGGTTTGGATGAAGGTTTTGCTGCAATTCTGTTGCAAATTCAGTTTTTCCTATTACTCTTACATGGACATTAATCCTTGGAGTACTCCACAACCATTTTTTTGTACATCAAAATTTGTTTTTCTGATTTACAGATTTTTCAGCAGTAGTCTAAATGTAGAAATTATTATACATATTCTTTTAACAAAAATTTTTATGCTCAAGAAAAAAATGTTTCAAAAATACTTGAATATGTATTCCCAGCATACATATCCAAGCACATTCACTGCAGAATGGATTTTTAAATTTGGAATACTTAAATTGTCCATCACTTTGGAGTGGTTAAGCAAATTATAGTATATCCATAAAACTGCATTCTGCTTAGTCAATGAAAAAAATAAGTGGGATCTTAGAATATAAGCATGAAAGAAATCTCTAAGATTCATTTTTTAATATATATTTTTCCTCCACATTTTTATTGCTGCATTGTAGTTGTACATAAAGGTAGGATTTTTTGTTACATATTAGTTCATGCATACAATATAACAATATAATTTGGCCAATATCCATCCCTGGCACTTTTGCCTCCTTACCCTCCTTTCATCCCCTGGTGCCTTTGCTCTACTGATCTCCCTTTGCTTTTCCTGTGATCTTTTCCTTTTTCCTAACTTTCACATATGAAAGAAAACATATGACCCTTGACATTCTGAATTTGACTTAACATAATGCTCTCAAGTTTCATCCATTTTCCTACAAATGACATAATTTCTTTCTTTTTTCTTTATGTCTAAATAAAACCCCATTGTGTATATATACCACATTTTCATTATCCATTCATCCTTTGATGGATATCTTGGTTGTTTCCATAGTTTGACTACTATGGATTGTACTGCTTATTAACATGAGTGTGCATCTGTCAGTATAGTATACTTATTTTAAAATTTTAGGATAAAGACAGAGGATCGGTATACTTGGGTCATATGGTGATTACATTCCTTGTCTTTTCAGGGCCTCGCTATGTTGCTTAAGGGCCTTGCCACGTAGCTGAGGCTGCCTTTGAACTTGTGATTCTCCTGCCTCAGCCCCCCTGAACTTCTTGGTGACTGCCTTTCTGACTGGTGTGAAATGAAATTTCAGGGTAATTTTGACTTGTGTTTCCCTATTTGCTAATGATGTTGAACATGTTTTCATGTATTTGTTGGCCATTTGTATTTCTACTTTTGAGAAAGTGTCTGTTTAATTCAGATGCCCATTTACTAATTGGGTTTTTTGGCTTTATGGTGTTAATTTTTGTTTTTGTTTTTGTTTTTTGAGTGCTTCTGATATTCTAGATATTAATCTTCTGTTGTACGAATAACTAGCAAACATTTTCTCCAATTCTGTATATTATCTTGTCACATTTTTAATTGTGTCATTTGCTGTGGAAGAAGCACAGCAAATCTGACACCATCACATTTACTAACTATTGGGATTTTTTTCCTGAACTTTATGGATTTTATTGAGGAACTTATTGCCTGTGCCAGTATACTGGAGTGTTGACCCTATGTTTTGTTATAGGAGTTGCATAGTTTCTGGTATAATCTATGGCTCATTGTTAAATGAATAGAAGAAAATAACAAAAATATATTTAGCAAAATTTCATTTTTATAGCATCTATTTTTAATGTTTTTTAGAGAGAGGGACAATGTGAGAGAGAGAATTAAAATTATTTTTTGGTATTTCCATCTGATTTTCATTGCTCCAACACTTAGTTGTGTAAGTGGTACTTGGATTTGAATCTTTGTTCTTGCACATGCCAGGTAAGTGCTGTAACTGCTGAGTGACTGCTCTAGCCTCTATACCATCAAATTTCATGTAAATTTTTATTTAAGTAGCACAGACTGAAGAAATTTCAAAGTATTAAGCACACATACAACATTCACTGAGTTTTCAAAGATAAAAAAGTAGAAAGTCATCTATAAGACCATCAGAAATATATCTTTAAACATTCATTTGCAATACTGTGGTTTAAAAGTCCTTGAAATAATATGTACAGAACCTTGAGGTAAAAAATTATATTCAACACAGGATTTTACACTTCAGCAGTTTTTAATGACTTCAGAAAAGTTCTTATGCTATTCAATTAGACATGCAATATTACAGAAAATATGTACAGCATGAAGAAAACTGTGGATAATCATTATATACCTTGAAGTCATTGTACTGATTAAAAAGCAGCTCTGTTAGAGTGATGGGACTAGAGATAATTGTTTTTTTTTTCAGCATTTTTTTAACCTTGTATTTTCCAATTTTATACAAATTATGTATTTAGAAAATAATGCATTTTTATGTTTGTAATTCTTAGTGGTCAATATGCTACTTGTTTCTGAATTACATAAGATAAAAAAATTCAAATTCTATTTCAGGCCCATTGAATTGGAAACTTTGGACATGGGACTTGGGATACTGCACTTTAAATAAACATCCTTCTAATTTAAAAACTATTGACTGAGATAAAAATGCAAAGAATTTTAAGTAAAAACTTTGACTTGATAGATTAGAGATTAGCATTTTCTTTGTTTTCTAGAAGATTGTGAACTGCTTTGCAGAACCACAAATATGAATTTAAAAAGATCATTGTCATCTCTTAACTTGTTTCAGGGACATCAGTATTTAGTCTGCTATCCTTAATAACTACAATATTGGACACAGTGTATATTCTGATCACACACCACCATTAACTCTGCTTTCCTATATCATTGAAATTCTATACAGTCCACGTTCTGACTCCAAATGCAGAAAGACAAACTTTAATATTTATTGGATAATATACTGTATACAAATGGTTTGTTTCTTTTGAGGAGATTGTTCCCACCCAACTCTGTGGATTCCATTGTCACATTTGCTCAGGCTGTGGGTTTGCATGTAAATAACAGTCAACAAAGGCCTTCTGTCCTGGGATAGGAGAACAAAATCTTGGTGAGTGAGAGCCAAGGCTGTAGTTGGGTGCATTTTGGTTTCCAATTTCCTCTGGCCACTTGTAGCTGCTGTGTTCCTTTGTTGGGCTGTACCCACTAGAGCAAAAGATATAAATTTTTAAATATTTTATTTTAATAATTTCATACCTCAGAAAATATTTGCTATGGTTGCTCTTAAGAAATGTCTATTTATGAGCTATTGATTTCCCATTGTGAATTCAATTATTCAACTTTTAAATCACTTAAAACTTTAAAACCTAATGGGCTGAAACATTTGTTTGGCTCTTTCTCCTATAAGGATTAGTGAAAAATCACATAGGATCTTTATGAAGAAAATTTATTTTCTTCAATTAAAGACACATTAATTAAAATGCTGTTTACATCATTAATGGTGCCTTTAAAATGCATTTCTTCTTCTTTTTTCTTAAGAACAAATGGAGCAATTATAACTCGAACACTTCTTTAATGCAAGGTGTCACTAAGAAAATATATGGTTCATAATCTGAGTCAATGCTAATCAAAATAAATTTGATTTAAAATCATTAGCCTAAATGACATTGAATGTATTGTAGCCAGGACTGATTGTGAAATAGGGAAATTAAATGTGTAGCCCCATTTCTGTATTCTTTCTTTTGCTGTCTTTTTATTTTAGTAGTAGCTTTTGATAACATCCCCTACACCTCTACCTGCACCCACCAAAGCAATCTCCTAAGAAGTGGCAATATTAACTCAATGACAAGAGTGTTTTACTTACTGGGGGGGGGGGGACATAACTTCAGCAGAAATGTTATAGGGACATGGCAGGGATATTGAGGGTTATCAACAAAGGCTTCCTCTTCATGCCTCTTTCAGCCAGATTAATCAGAGGTTTCTCTGAGATTTTGTGTGAAGAAACTGTTTTCCTGCTGGTAACACAATCACAACAAACCAAAATGAAAACCACAGTGAAATCTATACTAAATCTAAAAAGTACTGTTCTCATCCAGAAACACGGCCTGTGTATCTATATTAACTACTGAGCTATGTCCCCACCCCTTTTTATTTCTTATTTTGAGACATGGTCTTGCTAAGTTATTTAGGACCTCACTAAGTAACTGAGGCTGACTTTGAACTTGCATTCTTCCTTCTGCAGCCTCCAGAGCTACTGGATTAAAGGCATATGCAACTCTGCCCAGCTTGTATTCAATTCTTGACCCCAGCAACCACTATTCTTTTATTAGTTGAATATGGACTAACAATTTAGGGGGAATCATTATCAAATAATCAAGAACAAATGCATATTCACATAGCAAGCCAAGACTGATGCCATTCCATGGTTCACCTCCACTTGAGTTCTCCATGGTTCCATGTTTCCCTCAATTAACCCCTGCATTAAAAGGACTTCTCACAGATGTCGGAGGTTCGGAGGTTTCCCTCTGACTTTATTCCCTCATACTCCCTCCATCCAGTCTCCTAGATATCCTTCCTATTCCCTTCCCACCCCCGCCCCCCTGCTTATGTCTCCCAGCCTCCTAGGCAAGGTTCCCCCTTTTCATGTAAAAATTCATACATGTTGTGATTATTATTAGTTTAGCCATCTATCATACTGCTTCCAGTTGTATTCTAGCTTCCACAAATGAAAGAAAACATACAGCCCTTGAGTCTCTGAGATTGGGATACTTCACTCAGCAAAATTTTTTCAATCTCCATCCATTTGACTGCAAATGACACAATATCGTTATCTCTAATAGCCGAGTAGTATCCCATTGTATATATGTACCACAGGTTTTGAATCCACTCATCGAGTGAGGAGCATCTGGGTTGGTTCCATAGTGTAGCTATAGTAAATTGAGCTGCTATAAACATTGATGAAGCCACATCTCTATAATATCCTGATTCTAACTCTTTTGGGAAACCCAGGAGTGGGATAGCTGGGTCATAAGGTGGATCCATCCTTAATTTTTTGAGGAATCTCCACACTGCTTTCCATAGTGGCTGAATCAGTTTGCAGTCCCACCAGCAGTGTAACAGTTTTCCTTTTTTCCCACAGCCCCTCCAGCATCTGTCATTGTTTGTATTCTTCATTTTTGCCACTCTAACAGGTGTGAGGTGGTATCTCATAGAGGTTTTGATTTGCATTTCTCTTATTGCTAATGATGTAGAGCATTTTCTCTTATATTTATGGGCTTTCTGCACTTCCTCTGCTGAGAAGTTTCTTTTTAGTTCTGTAGCCCATTTATCAATTGGATTATTTGTGATTTCGGTGTTTAGTATTTTGAGTTCTTTGTATATTCTGGATATTCACCCTCTGTCCGAGGTGTAGCAGGCAATGATTTTCTCCCATTCTGTAGGATCTCTCTTGATACTCTTGACCAGTTCTTTAGCTGCGCAAAAACTTTTTAGTTTAACTGCATCCCACTCATTTATTCTTGACTTACTGCTTGTGCGACAGGAGTTTTGTTAAGGAAGGTGGCACCAACCCCTATGTTCTATATTTTAGTTATTCACTGTCTTCTGCTAACTTTGGGATTGGATCGTTCCTGTTTCTGCAGGTGTCTGAGTTGTAGCATAAGACTATTTTTTGAATTCTTTCTAGCTTTTAGATGTGTGCACTCAGTGCTATAAATTAAAAATGCCTTTGTACTATACCAGAGATTTTGATGTATCGTTTCCTCATTCTCAATCATTTACAAGAATTTCTTGATTTCTACTCTCATTGCCTCTTTTATCCATCCTTTGTTTAAGAGGGAATTATTCAATTTCCAAGTATTTGAGTAATTTCTGTTTTTTCTCTTGTTGTTGATTGCTAAGATCATAGCAGTGTGGTCTGACAGGATACGTGGGACTATATCAATTTTTTTGTATTTGTTAAGATTAGCTCTGTGAACTAGGATGTGGTCTATTATAGAAAAGGATCCATGAGCTGCTGAGAAGACGGTAAATTCAGCTAACTTAGGATGGAATATTCTGTAGATGTCTGTTAAGCCCAATTGATTAATAGAGTTGTTCAGATTGGAGATGTGTTTATTGATTTTTTGTTTTGATGATCTGTCCAGTATTGATAATGGTATGTTGAAGTCCCCCAGTACTCTTGTGTTGAGATTGATGAAAGGTTTAATATCCTTGAGTATTTTGTCCATATATTGGGGGGATTGTAATTGGGGACATAAATGTTAATTATTATTATATCTTCTATATGAATTGTCCCTTTTAGTATGACAAAGTGCCCATTTTTGTCCTTTCTGACTAGTTTTGGATCAAAATTAATTTTATCAGATTTAAGGATTGCCATGCCAGCTTCCTATTTTGGGCCACAGGCCTGGTAGATATTTTGCCAACCTTTCACTTTCAGTCTGTGTCTGTTTTTGAATGTGAGTTGTGTATCCTGTAGACAACATATTGTTGGATTTTTTTTAATCCAGTGAGCCAATCTATGTCTTTTAATTACCACATTGAGAACATTCACATTCAGAGTTAGAATAGATATAGGAGACTGAATCTCAAATTTTGTGACTACTGCAGAGTTTTGAGGCTTCTTGGGAATCATTGGTGTATACTGTGGTTATTGACTCTCACTTGTTTCAGGGTTTAAGTTATTTTTAGCATTTTCTTCTGAATGAAGAATATCCCTGAGCATATTCTGCAATGCAGTGTTTGTGTTCAGATATCTTGCTAACTTGAGTTTGTCATTGAAGTATTTAATTTATCCATCACATTTAAAGCTGAGTTTTGCAGGGTATATTGTTTTTGGTTGGAAATTGTTTTCTTTAAAGGATTGAAAAATGTTGTTCCAAGCTCTTCTGGTCTTCATTATCTGATCTGAAAAATCCATAGCGATCCTAATTGGTTTGTCTCTGAATGTGATTTGTTGCTTTTCTCTAGCTACTTTTAGAATTCTCTCTTTAATTTCCCTATTATTCATTTTATATATGATATGTCTTGGTGAATTTCTCATTTGATTAGGCCGGTTTGGTGTCCTGTAAGCATCTTGGATGTGGTTATCTGGGTCAACTCTAATGTAAGGGAAGTTCTCCTTTATAATTTCAGTTAGAAACCAACAACCACTTTTGAAACAATGTTTCTGTTGTTAAAATCCTTTATCTGAAAGCTTTGAAGTATTTTTAAATTATATTTTAGTACAGAACTTTTGTAATTATTAAAAGGAAAATCACAGTCTAATAATTATCAAAATGCATGACACATAGTATGGATATAAAAATACCTTAGAGTGGCCCTTTCCAAATGTGACTCCTTTGTCACTTTGTCTCCTGGATGTTTGTCTGCTGTCCTGGTTGTATCAAGGTCTCGTGATTATTCATTTGTATGTGCACAGTGAGAAAAAAAACACTCATGCAAATCAATATGAATCTGAAGTCAGAGATTGATTGGCGGTAGGTAAGACACTATTGGTTCTTCAAAGTATGCCATCTAGACCCAAGGGCAGAATGTCACTTTTGCAAATTGCCATCAAGGTCATTGTCCTTGTAGTGGTTCAACTATGCTGCACTGGGAACTGAAATCCATGTGGTCATTTTGAAGGAGAACCACTCTCAGAATAATTCCTCTGATGATGTTTGTTTTTGGTTTGGAAGATTAAGGAAGCTTGCCCTTCATTTTCTAGAATGGAGCAGAGCTTGCATAGATTCAAAATAAGACATAATATATAATGGAGCCCTACTCTACTATTAGAGAGAACAATATCATGACATTTGCAGCCAAATGGATGGAGATGAAAAATATTATGCAGAGTGAAATATCCCAAACTCAGAGACTCAAGGGCTGAATGTTTTCTTTCATATGTGGAAGCTAGAATACAATCTAAGACAGATTGAAAGTTAGCTAAGCTGAATAGTAACCTCAATATGGGGAGATTTTTACATAAGCAGGGAGAACCATGACTGTGACTCTGGGGGAAGAATGGAGGGTGGCAGCTACAGGAGGGAGGGATTAGGGTGGTTATCAATGCAGTTGAGAACCCTGGAATTCCATGAGAAGCCCAACTAACATTGGGGTTAAGTAGGGGAAATATGGGAACAGGGAGAAGTCAAAGGGGGGCTTTGATCATTCTTAACTTAATATCTGCATGTTCATGAATGTGTAACAATGACTCCCTCCAATATGTGAGACTATGTTCAATAAATAAAAAAATAAAAGACACAATAGCACCTAAGAAGCTTTTCCATCTACTTCTCTCTTCTTTCACACAGGATGCATGTGCCCTTTGTGTCCTGCTGTCTAGGATGGCACCACTGAGTTCTGATCTCTGTGATGGGCTAGAACTCCTTTAAAATGTGGCTTTTCTTAAATGTATTATTCAGTCCTCTGGATTCCCTTATTTTCAAGCTGCTACATATTAACTAGCTCTGAATATTCTTCACTCTACAAATTTATAAAAACACCCTATATTTTTATAGTGCTGTGTCATTTTCAAAGCATTTCTAAGTTCATTATTTCATCTGAGCTGTGTAGTAATCTTAAATGGCCATACATATGTTTTTCTGATCCTTTACTAAAGATAAAAAAGGATGTTCAGGAAATACAGTTGCTTCAGCAATTCTTACCATGACCCAAATCTAAGAAATGTACAGTTGCCTGTTTCTATTCCAGGTATTCTGATAGGTCACCGTGCTTCTTGGTAGGTGAGAACTACTCAATTGCCTGTTTCTATTCCAGGAACTCTGATAGGTCACTGTGCTTCTTGGTAGGTGAGAACTTTGCTTTATGCCTCTTTCTGCCACATACAACTATCATACACTGGTTTAGCTCTTTCCAGCTTTCAGTTCAACACAATACTGTTGTATTTTTGTTTCCCTTTGGACTTATTTTGGTAAATTTCTTTCTTTTATTTGATATCTGACTAAGAAAACAATCTTCAATTTATCTGACTAATGTTATTTTATTTTCAATTAAAAATCCTATGACCATTTTTAATAACAACAGTGCCTTTCATGGATACCTAATTAACACAAATTCAGTAAGTGTTAAAGATTTACTGCTCCTTGTGGATCTGTGCAAACTAAATTTTCCTCTATTTAATTATACGGTGTCATTTATCTTGTGGTGATTTGGGTAGCTAGAAAAAGAGATAGATTATTTAAGTATTTCTACACTTAATTTTAAAAAAATCATACTATAGCAATTAATTGTTCATGAGATAATTATTCCACTTTTTATTTTATTCATGATCTGTTTAATAATTTGTGAGAATTTTGATATTTGGGTACCAAATATCAAATCCCTTCAAGATTATATGCTTTGGAATAGTTACCTAGACAAATCATGCTTCAAAAACTTTAAATTTTTGTTTAATTGAAATATCTGAGGTTATTTACAATTACTTACAACAAAGTATTACTACTTTTCCTTTGAGAATGTCTTATCATCATTATAATCATTAAAAGCCATTATAGCCATTTTCTGCAATTACTTTTATGTTGGATAGACTTTAGAGTATCTTTAAAAGATTTATCCAGTGAGCAAGAAATTAAAGTGTACATATATATTTATATATATACACACATACATATGTAGTTGTATAGAAAGAGTGCTGCCCTAACAGTAGCTTCAATATGATTATCTAGCTAGTTGGCTATTGTCCTTTCTAGCAACAAAAATTTATTTGTATGTATGCTTTCATATTCCTTAATTGGCTCCTTGTTTGACTAATAGGAATCTTTGGGGAGATAACTATTGCTCATCTGAGGGGTGATTTGGACATAAGTTTAAATATAAAAACTAATTCAATACTTATATAATGAAGTTAACTTCTCAGATTTCCAATCTTCTTGTTCTTGAAATCAAAAATAAAATACTTCTAGTTTACTAGGCTGTATATTGCTCTTGAATTCCTTTTACTTTTGTACTTTTCAAATGAATTAATGAACCAGTCTTACAAATAGTCTATGAGGCA
>PVKS010015665.1:0-46704 GCA_004027875.1 Aplodontia rufa | reverse complement strand
TATATAAAATAACAATAAGATATGTATACATTTTACACCAGAATTACCCCACATCACCTACACCCATCTCTTGAATCTTCATTTTCACATAAAATGTCCATTTTTAGATTCATTGAGCACTGTGTTTAAAACGTTAAGGTTAGCTGGGTGCAGTGGGGCATGTCTATAATGCCGGTAAGTATGGTGCCTCAGGCAGGAAGATTACTAGTTCAAGGCAAGCCTCAGCATCTTAGGCCAAAAACAACTCAGTGAGACCCTGTCTCAAAATTTAAAAAAAAAAAAGTGCTAGGTATATTGCTCAGTGGTAAATTGCCTCTGGGTTAAATTCTCAGTTCTCCCCCACCAAATAAATAAATAAAAAGTTAAATTAATTTTTTTTAAAAAGAACTTTACTTGCTCTAATTTGCAGATCTATAGCACCTTCCTGAAGCATTGGAATTCCTAACATACCCAGCCCAAGAGCCTCACATCTGCTTGTGCTCAACTGAGATGTCCCAGCCTAGCATACAAGGCCTCCCATAACTCCTCCATAATGTCCCGTAACTCAGTCATAATGTCTTAGCTCTCTTTGTTCCCTCTTAGAATCGAGCATTGCTATTTGCTTCTCTCATCACTCAGCCAGTGGAACATGCCCCCACAGGTGCCTGCCATTCTTGATCTTTGTTTTACACATTAGTAAGCATCTTTCAAGCCTAGAGACTGGTGGTATGAGGAGTCTGCTCATTGTTAGTGAAGAAGCTTGACTTTCTCTCTGTTTTTCATCTCAGTCCTGCTCTGTAGTTCTCTGCTCACCAGCATGCCAAACTAACTCCTTTATAGTTGGGCATGGTGGGAGATATCTGTAATCCCAGGGGCTTGGGAGGCTGAGGCAGGAGGATTGCAAGTTTAAAGCCAACCTCAGCAACTGAGCGAGGCCCTGAGTAACAGTGAGACCCTGTCTCAAAATAAAAGGTAAAAAGGGTTGGGGATGTGGCTCATTGGTTAAGTGCTGGTAGGTTCAATACCAGGTACAATAAAATGAACAAACTGACAGATAAAACAAAACAACCTCCCCATGATTCCTATGATTTCGTTCATAATGGTTTAGAAGGAATTTCATTACTGGTCCTAATACTCAATGAGAAAATCTAATAAAATTTTAGTCACTAGGGAATTAATTTTGGATAAGATGTTCAATGTTGCTGTTGGATCACTTGCTGTCCAAGTGTACACATGCTCCAAATGAGAACAAGAAGAACATTTCACACAACTTCTATTCAATGCTTTGGCCAATTAAACATCAATTTTTTAAGTGAAAGAAAAGTCTCAGGGCTTTTGGAAGTTATGTGGCTTGTGAAAAGGCAAGGATGGTCTATAAATGTGGTCAAAGCAGTAGGTGATGAACACTTTCCCACGGCCACTGCAGTGCATTTTTCCACGTTTTCACTAACATTGCCAAGTGCTCATTGCCTCTCAAACTAGAGAAGTTCAAAAACAGAGGGCTTTGTGCTTGGAGACCCATGCAATGAACGATACCTGCAGATTCATCTTCTATCTTTCATTTGCATTTTAACCTTGATCCCTTGTTCTTTTATTTCTTCAAACAATATAAAGACGCATGCACACACCACCCCCTCACTGAGTGCACATGCTGCCAATTGCTGTCCCCTTGGCTATTTTGCAGGCATGGTCATGCATATCTGTACTCCCAGTGACTCAGGAAGCTGAGGCAGGAGGATCACAAGTTTTCTTTTTTTTTTTTCCAATATCTTTAGATTTTATAGGAATCCATTTCCAACCTAGATTCTATACCAAGCCAAAAATTAACATGAAAGTGGAATGCAGACATTTTTGAACAGGCAAGATGTGATTTAAAAAAATTTCATCAAGAAACTATTAGAGGATATGCACCTCTAAATAATAGAAAAAATCAAACAAAAGAGATACAAGGGATACAGAACACAGGATATCCAATATAGGACTTAGCGGGAAAATAATTCCTAGGAGGAGGACAGGGATCCCAAGATCTAGGGATGTACCATATAGAGGGCCACACAGGGTCCATGTAAAACCCCCGTGAACACCCCTATGAGACACTGTTGTACTCTATTCTTTTTTCAATTTTTTTATTCAGAAATTTATTTGTTGAACAATCAAACAAGCTTCTAATGAAATTATATAACATATATAAATTCTGAAAATTAGATTTACCCCCAAGAACCCCTTCCCATTACCCACCCTTATCCCTCCCTCTCCCCTTCCCAATACATCTCTATAAATGCCTTAGGTTGTGTAACATTACACCTTATCCAAGGAAGATCACAAGTTTAAGGCCATTCTAGAAAACTTAGCAGGACTCTGTCACAAAATGAAAAATAGAAAGGATTGGGGATATAGAATGTCTCTGGGTTTAATCCCCTGTAACAACAACAATAAGAACAACAACAACAAAAAGAAAACAAAAAACAAAAAAAAAACAGCTTTAATATCATGTCCTTTAGTAGTACTTTCAAATCAGCTAACATTTGCTTTTTAATTTTTTCTCTGCCATGGTGTCTTGTTTATTTCATTTATTACACAAATCATACAAGTTCATTTTTTTCAACTATTTGTTACCTTATTTATTTTTGGATTTCTCCACTGGATTTTGTAAGACAAATGGCCCTGTGGCCATATTTCTATTTACCATATTACCTTAGCATCTAGAATTAGTGTCCAGAACATAGCAACTGTTCACAAAATATTTGTTGAACAGATGTGTGAACATAAGGTGCCCAAGAAATGCTTGATATTTGACTGATTAATACTCTTGGCTGTGATGTGTTAATTAATCTTATGAGATAGCACTATTATATGCCTCTGATTTTTCAGCAACCCGTGTATTTATCAATTATTTATAATGTGCCTTTTCCCAAGGATTTCAAGTGTTTATATTATATAAAATAGTTATGATGTTTTCATACTCAGGAGCTCAATTTCCATTACATTATATATACCAAAGAGTTTCAGCTTTACCTTGCCAAATAGAAAGGCTTAACTATTTTTTTCACCAAGACAAAAGCACTTCTAAATTCGTGTGTAACTGTAGTGTGCTTTGGTCCAAAACATATCATTGATTCCCTTGGGCAAAAACAAATAGAAGTATCCTAGGACAAATTTTGCTTTCAAATTCACACACAAAAAAGTACAATTGTTTGAGAATATCCTTGGGAACTGTGGTTCATTTGAGGTTAGCTAAATTTCAAAGCTAAGATACACTGAAGAATTGAGAGAAAAGTATTTCTATTTGGTTCAGCAGACCAGCAGCTCTTAAGAACAGCATTGTCGCTATTCGTTATTCTTAACCAAGTTTAGGTTAATGTGATGATAAACTCCAAAATAAAAATTATTTATTAAGAAACATCTTGGCATCCCAGTGATAATGATCTTATTACTTATGAGCATCAATAATTGACCCAGTTTTTAAAAAGAATTAATTATGGGGTGGGGGAGCCCCTGCAATATATTCTGCAGGTTTGAGGTAAATCGGACATCATTTATTAGTATTTAAACACGAGGAAATTTATTCCACATTCAAATCTGTGACTCTTTTTCTAGCTATGGTTCCCATTTCCTCAATTTGGTTTGTTCTTTGAGTTATAGCTGCTTCTTCCTTCCAACCCAGCCCCTGGGCAGCTGTGTCCTTATGAACTCTTGTTCCTGAATGATACAAGATCATCTTCTAGACCATTTTCTCCATGTGTTAGTTGCAATCGTGTACTATGCATTTTCCTTCTTTCTTTGAATTTATTTGGACTCTGTCTCATTTCTTTTGTACTACACACAAACACACGTGCATATTTAACTGCTGGGCAAGAAAATGTCATTGAAGAACCTGATCTTTAATGATGTGACTTTGAGGGACTCAGCTCTCACTATTTCTGGCTATTCTCACTAACTTCCTGAGTTTAATGACAGTCTTGCATAACGAGTGGAATTTGCATATGGTTTCTCTTTCATTCTCTGTTAGCTTCTTCTTCATAACAAGCCTCTATAGGATTTAGCGGTTTAAAACATGGGTGAGTGCCTATTTTTCATGCTTGATCCATGGGTGGCCCGGGCAGTTCTGCTGTGCACTGGATCAGACCTTGGGTTTAGAATGGCCTCTCTCCCACATGCGGCAATTCCCAAGGTATGACCCAGGAGTCCTTTATCTTCCATGTGGCAACTCTTTCTCTAACCAGCTACACTGTGCTGGTTCACACAATGAACTATCCTAATGTAGTCAGGCACAGGTGCTTTTCAAGCCTTGCTTGTACTGTTTTCTAGTGTTTCATTTGGTCAATGAAGCCACATGGCCCAAATCAGATCCAAGCATCAGAGGAATATCTTGATAACTGAAGCAGCAAAATCACCTAGCAAAAGGTTATGTCGGGAATGGGGAAATTTGTGGCCATGTCTGAAATCTACTAGGACTGGAATTGCTAAGAGTTGAGATCCAGGTTGCTTTCACAATCAAACATACTCTGGCTTTGTTGCCAGGGTGGAGTTATCTGATGGGTACAGTAGGAGCTCAAAGGGAGAAGCAGCTAGGCCTATTCTGGGAGACAAATGGGTGGAGGGCAGGTGAGTTTTGATGGAAGGAGAAACACTTTTCCTTAATGTTGAAAGGATATGTGAGAAGAGGTAAGATGTGGTTTGGTATGTTTAGTGGCTGAATGGAGCATCATGGGAGATAAGGCTGATGAGTTTGAGAAGGACCACATAACAGGTGTGAAGGTATGCCTGCCTGCCTGCCTTCATGTATCAATCTCTCACGTCCTTCTAATCATGCCAAACCAGGCTTCATTCCTGTCACTCCACTAAAAGTTCCTTGATCAAGGCTACTCCTGTTGTTAAACACATTGATAGCATTCCTTTATGCGCCATGTTTCATCCTGTCTCACAGTGTCTTTTGTTGGCCAATCACCCTGTTGATCCCTTTGGTGCTCCTGGTGTGCCTTTTCTGGTTAGTCTGCTCCAATTCTTTCAGCCAGAGCTCTCTCCTGTGTACTTTGCCTCTCTATCAGTGAACATATCTGCTTCCATGGGATCAGTCATTATGATGCTGCTGCTGCCTCTTAATCTTTATTTCCAGCCCAGATTGCTTTTATATTTCCACATGAACCCATTTCCTTACTCAATATTTCCGTTGATAGGTTCCACAGGATTCTCAAACTTGATTTGACAGATGTAACTAATTAACTTTCTCCTTTCAAATCCACCCCTTATTTTCCCTTAAAACAAGACGATTCTTATTTTGGGAAATGATTGCAGACTCTTACAGTCATCTGAACTAAATTTCTATGCAACATGCTGGCCTCCTCCCACTTCTTCACCAGTGTATCTAGTTATTTGTCAAGTCTTGTGGGTTCTATGTTAACATCATTCATGTCTTCCCTACCTATGTATCCCAATTTGGCTGCTTTACCATCAATCCTCATTGTCCATCTTCATGGGAGATTCAACTTCAGTGATATCTTCAGCCTTCTTGACATGCACCTCCTCAAACTCTATGCTTTGAAGTTCCTGATGTGTGGCATTTGACATCCTGTTGTATTTCTACCTCTGGATGCTCTCTCTGGATTATGCTGGGGTATGTTTTTTTCCTGTGAATCATTCCTGTGCACTCAGATACTTGGATCATCGCAAAGGTGACTTATTATCACCTACCATGTACGCTACTGACAGATATTTTCTCCAACTGCATAACACACCTGTATGGCTTTACAGGTAGGAAAGATGAACAGAGTAATTAACTTCACCAAGGACCCGAATGTGAAAATATCAGCAACTTTTGAAGAACAACTTTGGGAAAGAAGGGGACCAAGGAGTGGGGGTGGGGTGGAGGGCAGTGGCACATGACTCCTACCCTGGGGAGAGAGTGCCCTAACTTTCTGAGCTCCGAGGTCTCAGCAGATTTTTCCACGTAGAGACATAGCTGTATTAAACTACCATAACTCAATGAGAAGAAGCATCAACTCATCCATCTCTGAATCCATTTTTGTCAGGTGTCCTTCTGATTCTCATCTGAATTTCAAACAGATTTGAGGTCAGGGAAAGAATATGCTGACTATCTGAGAAGAGCACTTCAATTTTCAAGGGAAGCATCACTACTTAATTAATTGATTTATCAATTAGGGGTTTAAAAAATATTTTAACTAGGTGGAGCAGTTTCCAAAAGGATAAAAGATATTTCGGTGCTTTGACTCAAACCGTTTCTGGGTAACAAAGGTAATGTCCTTTGGGAGATCCTCTTTGGACTTGTCATCTAGCCTCCCTAAACAGCAGTTCTTTTCTCTCCGTGCTTGCTATGCATAAAAATTATGTGGAAATTCATTTCGGTGTTACTTTATATTCCTGACATGTGATCACTTTGTCAACATTGTTTGGCTTGGAATTTTCAGCATCATCCATTTGTATGTTCATCTGTCTACCCATCTAGTAATTCAACAATCTATTTGATTTCTTATGTCCACCCATCCACACACTTGTCTATCTGTTCATCCTCTCAACAATCATGTAGCAAACACCTCCCATACCAGGTACTGTACCAGGCCTGGTTGTATTGTGGTGAGCAAAATAAAGTGACTCTGATTCTCATGGAATCCAGGGACTGATACAGCACATGGGCATTATTTGTTCATGCTCCTGCCTTAGTATTTTAATAGCAGATTGTCACATCCTGTACATTTAGAGTCAGTGATGTCTAGTGAGGTTTAGGAAGCAAAAAGAAGACATTGCACAGAAATATTAAGGATCAGGAGACTCTCATGCCCCAACAAAGTGGATTACCTAGAAGAAATGAAAGAATTCCTCAAAATGTGGAAGCCACCAAGGACAAATGAGGAAAACATAGAAATTCTGTACAGAATAGTAGTAATCAAGGAGATTGAATCAGTAATAAAAAGTTACTGATCAAAGAAAAGTCCAGGAATTCATGATTTCACTGCTGAATTCTACCAAACACTTAAAGAATGAATACCAATCTTTATCAAATCTTCCACAAAATATGAAGAAGAGGAGATGCTTCCAAACTCATTTTGTAAGAGCAGCATGGTGCCAATATTAAAGCAAGATAAGGACACAATGAGAAAAGAAACCCCAGGACAATATTCCTGATGAAGATGGGGATTTCAATTTGGCTCAGACTCTTTGATGATTAGTTTGTATTTTTCTTTCACAAATTTCCCACAAAGATAACTTTTCATTTTTTTCTGATGAACATGTATTTATGAAGCTGTTTGATGATACAAACTCAACCTTAGAGATGGATGGGATCAATGGTATTGCTGCCCTAGCCAAAATGATCTAAGGCCACAGAAATTCTTTTTCTCCAGAGAATCCTGTCGCTCTTCCCTCCTTCCTGAGTTTTCTTTGATTGCTGGCTGTGGGAGCTCTTGTTCTCCTGTTCAACCACAGGTGCTTCTCACCCACTCACCAGGATAGGATCCCTTGCGGGATAATCCTTTGCAGGTTTCAGAAGCGGGAGAGAGGAGTAGACATGGCTTTGCTTGGAGTTGTACATTTGCTGATTATGCAAAGAATGTCTTTAAAGTTTGCCTTCTGTTATAAATCTGGTGAACTATTCACATTCACCAGAAAACATTTCCAGGTTTCCCTCATCAGAAGTGCTGCTTACATTTGAAGCATCATTTATATTTTTCAATCTCTGATTTCATTATTTGGCTTTGTCATTTAGCTATTATCTCCTTCTCTTCTAGAAAATGATGTTACTTATTATCAAGGAATTTATTATAATTACTTTTGTCTACCAGGAAATGTCTGACACTGTTCCTAGTACATAGAAGTTTGAAATAAAAGATTGTTGACCTTATATTTTTAATCTATAGAATGATTGACTTTGATAGAACATGATATATGAAAATTTGGTGGACAGATATGTGGAACAAATTAGCTTTATATGTTAAAAGGAACTGAATTAATCTTGGTGGTTTGAGAGAACAGAATGTAGACATAGAAAAAGTTACAGGCAAGATGATTTCAGTTAAGCTATTCTCTCATTCCAACTTCATTCTACAAGCTTTATAAATTAAAAATTTTTTTATGATGAACTAGTGTATAGTTGTAAGAAATAATAAGCAAGAGATAACATCTATTCTTTATCCATTTTCCATCAATGGTAAATGTTACAAAACTACTGTCCAGTACAAGCCCAGATATTTGCACTGATATAGTCAATATATAAAACATTTCTATTACCAAAGATCAGTCTCATTGCCCTTTTACACTTGGAATTACCCCCTCCCCAGGGGCACAGTGGCCCACACCTGTAATCCCAGCAGCTGGAGAGGCTAAGGCAGAAGGATCATGAGTTCAAAGCAAGCTTCAGCAATTTATCCAGACCCTGTCCTAAAATAAAAAATATAAAATAGATTGGGGCTATGGCTCAGTGGTTAAGTGCCCCTGGGTTCAATCCTAGATAAGAAAACAAACAAACACCCCCCAAAAACACTTCTCTTTGCCCTACTGCTTCCTTAAACTCTGCCAATCTCTTACCTATTCTCCATTTCCATAATTTTGTTATTTTAAGAATGCTACATAAACATACAAATATAATCTTTTGGGACTGACTTTTTGCATTCAGCATAATTCTGTTGTTTTTTTCTTTAGAGAGAGAGAGAGTGAGAGGGAGAGAGAATCAATTTTATTTAGTTTGTCATCTGATATATTTTGTTTTGCTCTGACACCTAGTTGTGTATGCGGTGCTGGGGTTTGAACCCGGGTCCTCGTGCATGCCAGGTAAGTGCTATACCTGCTGAGCCACCGATCCAGTTACTTAGCATAATTCTTGGGAGTCTCATCCAAGTTGTTTTCAAATATTACCTTTCATTGTTAATCAGTTATTTTATGGTAAGCATATACCACAGTTTGACCATTCACCCACTGAGGGGCATCTGCATTATATTTAGTTTCTGATATTGATGATAAAATACATACATATATTTTTACATGCACATAACTTTATATTCTCCGGAATAAATTTCTGGAAGGATATTTGCTATTCTGGCAGGAGATAGATTACCTATAGGCAAATGAAAATTGGGACCTAGGAGAATGGGGTCCCATCACCCCAGATTGAAACCCTAGGCTAAAGCTTGCTTTTTGATTTTTGGCTGGCTGATTGGAAAGTCTCACTCATACTTGGGTACCCACACCCTAACTTTAGTCAAACTCAAAGAGTTCTTTTTAACTCACACAGTTCTTTTGTTTTAAAGCACAAGAACTGGACAAACTCAGGTCAACAAAATTAGTAAATCATCCTATGGTGGGAATAAGAAATTTAAATTGTAGACCTTCAATTGAGTCAGAAAAAAAATAGCAAACAAGAGAGATTTTCCAATGAAAGGTTATTTCCTTATCAATAGAGTATAAAAATCCCTGGAAAACAGACAGCTGCTGACATCCCTCTTTTGGAACCCTTTGCTCTTTGAGAGCTCTATTTTTTATTACTCTAATAAATCCTGCTACTTTATTCTCTCTCACCCTTGTGTCCAAGGATTTTATTCTTTGAATTTGTGAGATAAAGAACCCACCCATCCACATTCTTTTACACTCGGTCATATGGTGGTTGCAAGTTTGATTTTCGTAGAAACTGACAAGCCATTTTCCAGAGTAGCTGTGCCATTTTGTATTCCTGTCAGTATTACTGATTAAGCTTCTCTGCATCCTTGCAAACATTTTTCACTATCATTTTTTATTTTAGCCAAGATATGTGCTCATAATGTATCATTGCAGTTTTAATTTATGTTTCCCCAATGGTTAATGATGTTGAATGTCTTTTATGTACCTATTTACCATTTATATGTCTTCATCTGTTCATATCTTTTGCTCATTTTCTAGATAGTGTGGGTTTGTTTACCTTTATTATTGTTTGATTTTGGTATTGTTAAAGTTTGAGATTTTGTGTACTATTGAGACAAGTCCTTGGTCCGATATGTAGTTTTAGCATATTTCTTGGTTAGATGTTGTTTTAGTCAGCTTTTCCATTGCTGTGACTAAAAGACCGGTCAAGAACAATTTTAGGAGGAAAAAGTTCATTTTAGGGCTCACGATTTCAGAGGTCTTAGTCCATTGGCAGCTGACTCCATTCCTTGGGGTGCAAGATGAGCTGAACATCATGGTGGAAGAGGGTGGCGGAGGGAAGCAGCTCAAATGGTGATGGGGAGCAGAGAGTTCCACTCACCAGATATGAAATATATACCCTAAAGGCAGCTCCCAGTGACCCGCCTCCTCCAGCCACATCTTACAGGCTCTCATAACCCAATCATTTCACCTCTCAGCATTTGCACTGTGTCACGTATTGAGCTTTGGGGGACACTTTCATCCAAACTATAACAGATGCGTAGTTTTCAAAGAAATCCTTTGTTTTTTTTTTTTAAAAACAAGGTGTTTTGAAGGGAAAACATTTTTATTTTGATAAAGTCCAGTGTATCAAATTTTCCTTTCATATATTATATGCTTTGGTGATCGAATCTTACAATTTGTAGTCTGATATTAGATCCAGAAGATTTTCATAAAAGATTTGTGGTTCTAATTATTGTACTTAATTGTTTGATCCACCAAAGGGTACATTTTAGTACAAGGTGTGAGACTTAGGTCAAGCCTCAGTTTTTTTGTTTTTAATTCCACCACAACTGTCTCATTTTATTTTCTTTGTTGAAAAGACTTTCTTTCATCCATTGAATTACTTTTGCATCTTTCTTAAAAATAACTTGACCATATTCTGTGAAGTCTATTTCGGAGCTGTCTGTTTTATTCTGTTTACCTTTAGGTCTACGTCTTTGCCCTATAGTCTTGATTACTGTAGCTCTATAATATGACCCGAAGCCACGTAAACAGCTTCTTTTCATCTTATTCCTTTTTCCCAAAGTTATTTTGATATTCTAGTTCCTTTGCCTTCCTGCTGAAATACAGAATAGTCTTGTTTATATCTATAAATGTCTTGTTTGGATTTTGGTAGAAATGTTTTAAATTTTGTGTCAGTTTGGAGATAAATGACAAATTTATTCCCTGAGAGTTATAACTCATGAATAGATATGTCTCTTCACTTATTTGATTTGTTTTTTCAACAGCACTTTGTAGTTTTTAGAACAAACATTCTCAACAGCTTTTGTTAAATTTATACCTAGGTATTTCATTTATTTAGGTGATTGAAAAGAGTATTATGTTTTTTATTTCAGTGTTCATGTATTCATTGCCTGAAACTAGCACTGCAATTGAATTGTGTACTGTGATCTTATTGATTCAAGATCACTTTTTAATTCTAAGAGCATTTTTTCTTAGATTTTTCAGAATTTTCTATATAATCATGTCACCTGTAAACAGGAACTTTCTTTCTGATCTGTATGATTTTTTTCCTAACTTTTTTTTCATTGACTAGGTTTTCAATCATTGTGTTTAGCAGAATGGTCAGAGATGACACTACTGGCTTGTTTGTTCCTAATTCAAGGGGGAGGAGTTGGTCTTGAGCCATAAAATGTAAGATTAGCTGGAGTTTTTTTTTCTTTGCGAAACTTTTAACTAAACTGAGAAAATAAACCAGCAACCCTATTTTCTTAGAGTTTTTTTTTTTTAACCTTGAATGGACATAGAGTTTGACCAGATTTCTTTCCATTGATTGCTATGATCAGATGACTTCTCTTCTTGAGCTTGTTCAATATAGGATATGGTGAATTTCATTGATTAATTTTTGAATACTGAACCACTCTTCTATCCTTGGAATATACAACACTAGATTATGGGATTGTTTTATATTGCTCTAATATGTCAGCTAATATTTTGTTGAGAATTTGCAGATTTCAAGGGTTTTAGGTCTGATGCTTTTGGTTTAAATTTCATGCTAATTTCATAAAGTGAATTGAATAGCATTCGTCCTCATCTTTTCCTGGAAGAGATTATGTAGAATTAGTGATAAATTCTTTAACAATTTTTTTTTTTTTGGTCTAGAGAGAGGGAGAGAGAAAGAGAGAATCAATTTAATTTTGCATGTGGCCTTCTTTGCTCTGACACTTCATTGTTTACCTGGTTCTGGGATTTGAACCTGCATCCTCGCGCATGCCAGGCAAGCGCCATAACTGCTGAGCCACTGCTCTAGCCCAATAAATTCTTCAAATGTTTGGTAGAATTCACCATAACTTAATCTGGGCCAGAGGTTTATATTTCAAGAGGATCTGAATTATGAATTCAATCTCCTAATTATCTGTTTTATATTGGGTGAGTTGAGGTAGTTTGTGTTTTCTGAGGATATGAGCCATTTCATCTAAGTTGCCAAATTTATGTATGTAAAATTAATTATTCTACTTTGTAATTCTTTTTATGTCTGTAGCATGTAGTAATTTCCTCTCTTTCATTCCTCGTGGTGATTTTTGGGTCTATTCTTTTTTTTTGTTCTTTGTTAGTCTTGCTTGAAGTTTTATAATTTTATTAATCTTTTCAAAGCATCAGCTTTTGATTGGTTCTATGATTTCTCATTTGTGGTGATAATTTCATTGATTTCTGCTCTTTTAGTATTTTCTTTCATATTTTCTTTGAGTTCATTCTTTTATTCTAGTTTTTTTTGAGGTGATTGCTTTGGCTAGTGATTTGAGACTTTTGCTCTTTCATAATGTAAGCTTCTCATGTGAAAAATGTCACTCCCTATTCTATTTCAGCTATATGCCAGTAATTTTGATGTGTTGTATTTTCACTTTCATTCTGTTCAATATATTTTGTTTAGTTTCTTTCAAATGTTCTTTTTTACTCATGGGTTACTTATAAGTATGTCATTCAGTTTCCAAGTGTTTAGATATTTTCTATCTTTCTGCTATTGATTCCATTGTGTTCAGAAAGTGTACTCTGTGTGGTTTCAATACTTTCCCCTTGATGAAGAATATTTTGACCCAGGGTACATTCTTACTTGCTATATGGATTCTAAGTTTCTGGGCATGGAGTGTTGTATAAATTTCAGTTAGATTCTGTTTTTCAAAGGTATAATTGAGTTCTTGATAGCCTAGATGATTTTCTGTCTAGGTGTTTTATCAATTGGTAAAACATGGTAATTGAAGTCTCTAACTATAATTGTAATTTTGTGCATTTCCATTGTTCTGTCATTTTTCGCTTCACATGTTCATTTTTGCTTTACATGTTTATTTTTGCATACATTTAGGATTGTTATATCTTCTCATTGGACTAGCCTTTTAACCATTCTAGAATTATCTTTCCTATCTGTAGCATTTGTCATTGGTTTGAAGCTTACTTTAACTGATAGTAACATAATCACACCATTTTCTTTTCATTAACTTTCCCCATACTTTTACTTTCAATGTGACTATGTTACTTGAAGTCAGTTTCTCATAGACAGCACACAGCTGGTCCACATCATTCTGCCAATCTGCTTTTTAATTGGTGTCTAGATCATTTCTATTTAATGTAATATATTAGGGTCAAGTCTCACACTTTAGTTTTTGTTTTCTGTTTGTTCTGTCTGTTTATCTTTTTCTGCTTTCCTTTCTTTCTGCCTTCTTATTTTCCCTTTCACTGTGGTGTTTTTGTGTTTTGTCTTTCTGTAGTTTTGGTTGAAGTTGCTCTGGGTTCTAAATACTTACACATAGCATCACATTTACTTGCTTGAGTTATGCATAGAAATTTTCCCTTCCTTGAAGTTCCTTTGTCCTTCCATATCAGACAGTGCTATCATTTTTTGCTTCAACCACCAAACCATAATTTAGGAAGCTGAAGAGGAGGTGCAAAATGCATTTATCCATAATTTTTATTTTTTCCACTATATTTTCTTCTTGTTGCTGCATTTTTTTTTCTTTTATCATTTGTATGGTTAGAGAACTTTCAGTTGACAATTATCCTAATTTTCATTCTTCTGAGAATGATCAACCTGTCACTTCAGAATATTTTAGCTTACTTAAAGAATTCTGGATTGATAAATCTTTCCTTTAAACACTTGAAAGAGGTACCAGCTCCTTCTGCTTTTGTTATTCCTGATGAAACAAAAAGTTTATAAATTTTGAATGTTTTTCATATTATATATTTGTGACAAAAAGAAATAGCTCATAATCACAGCTCTCCAATGTGCGAAAAATTTTCTTTTTTTAAATTTTGCATAACAGGACATGTACCATGTAAACCATCATTGTGTGGACTATTCAGCGTCACTGCATTTACTAATAATGTGATGTTCACCAGTTATCCATTTCCAGAACTTCTTCATCATCCCAAACAGAAACTGTATGCATTAAGTAATATCTCCACATTTCCTTCTTCCTGCCCCTTATAATCTCTGCCCTACTTTCTATCATTATGAATTTGCCTATTCTAGGCACCTCATTAAATGAACCAATTCACCATTTTTCCTTTTATGTCAGGCTTGTTTCAATTCACAAAATATTCTTAAGGTTTATTGATGTTGTAATTTGTACACAAATTTGATTCCTTTTTAAAGTGAATAAAATAGCATTGTGTTGATAAACCACAACTTGTTTAATCATCCATTTATCTATGAACATTTGGGTTATTTCTACCTTTGAGCTGTGAATATTGGCGCACAATATTGCTCTCAATTTTTTGGGCATATAATAGAAATAAAATTGCAAAATTTATTTTTATGTAATCCTTTAGTCATTGACTAATTAATTTATATACCCATTCAAGTATTCAATACATTACTTGGCAATCATGTGTTGAACACTGCACTAATATATTAAAGTTCTCTATATATTTTTAAAATTTTAAATCTCTTATTTAAGGGCCTTACTTAAGTTGTCAAACATAATAATCACATGTTCAGGTTATTACACAGCACTCCAGTACACTCTCTTAATATCTTATTTGTATAGGGTTTTACAAAATGTAAAAGTCACACTAGTTCTAAGATTTGATGTATGGATACCCCAATTGCACAAATAAAGAAATGTATTTTTATAAGCTTAATTTTCTGGGAGTTCCATCACTAAGTTCAGATTCACATTTCTGTCATGTAGTTTTGAGCCCAAAGCTCTTTCAGTTGACAATCTAGAAATGTTTAAGCAAAGTATAAGTTATCATGTGAAGAGATATTTTACAAATATGTTCTAAAATCCTAGAACCTTTTTCATATGAAAGAATCTTGTAGACTATGTATAAAATATTTTCTAAGGTTTAAGATTAAGTCTTAATTTTATTAGTTGGAAACAGTACCTTTGGAAATGACATTGTCAGTAGTTTACATAGTTAAATGTATAAATATTTAGTGATGCATGTTGACACAAATTTCACCAATTTGTTGATTTTTCATCTGTAGCTATCATCTGAAACTATTTTTTTGGATTCTGTGAGGATGTTTCTAAGCTGATGACTTCTTGGAGCTTCTTTCTGGCAGTAATCTCAAACCTCAGTTCCAAAATGAATAAATGTTGAATCAAAAATGATAAGTTTTTGGCACTGTTATAGAACAGATATAAATTTGTAATTATGAGACCACATCTAATCTCAAGTGAAAATATTTCTGGAATATTTAATACATTTTTAATAAACAGAATTTTACTTTCATTGAATTCAGTTACCTGTTTTGTTTTTTATTTTCTCCAGAAAAAAAAAAAAAAGGAATGAGCTGAAGGATGATTTAATTTTTAATTGTTCTTTATCTATTATTGTTTGAACCTCTGAAAAGTAATTAAAATGTAGGGGAAAAGTAATTAAAATGTAGAACAAAGATTTAGGTCATAGGAGAAACTTTCCTTTGCCCTCAGTTATGATGATGAGAATAGAAATGACTTGAGCATGACCTTTTCCCCTTTAAAGAGTATTGCAGGGGCTGCGGATTTAGCTCAGTGGCGGAGCACTTGCCTGGTAAGCACAAGGCCCTGAGTTCAGTCATTGGACCAAAAACAAACAAACAAACAAACAAAACCCAATTATTTCATTTGCATAATTTATTTTAATTATAATTGATATAATACGTTTTGAATTTGTTGAATTTTGAGTAAAAATTTCATATTCACTGCTCATTTGCAGTTTTCTGCATTTTATATCTACTACTATGATCCTCATGAATTCTAGCTTGAATATTAGAATTATTAATGAGGAAAATATAATATTACTATATAAATATGTATAAAGGTAGGGAAAGGAATGAGATATGACTTCTGCAGTTGGCCATTATTAAATATAAAATGATTCAGATTTGGGGGGGTTTTAGGTTGCTGCAAACTTTTCTGGGAAGAATTCAGAGATGAAGAGAATGAAGAGGAAACAGCTGAAGAAAAATTGAAGATTTATTTCTTCTGTTTGCTGTCTTTTCATTTTACAAAATACAGTGTCATGGTTTCAACTTACCCAAATGAACAAATTCCTAGGGTAGGCACAAATATCACAGAATGCTGGTCTCCGGGCAAGCTTGAGCCAGTGGCTCAAAGAATGTCACTAAGAGGGCAGTTCATCTGCATGCCCCATACTGGCCTTCTGGTAGGTTCATTTCGTCTACCTGGTGGACTCTGGCAGTTTCATGTCTCTTCCTCAAGTTAGAAAAACTTCTCCACTGGATTTTTCAAACTGCCCATCTAGGGAAAGGGATGGATTACTTCTGAGAGCTCATGAAAAAGAGAAATGAGACTTTTTTAAATATGTGAGAAACCAAACAAATGTCCCCTGTGTTTCACCAGCTCAGTCTGCGCTCAGTGCTCAGTCCGTCACTGTGCCTGAAGGATGAAACTCTGAGGCTGGCAGTAGAAAATGTAGTTAAGAAATGGGAGCTACCCATTTAACGCATGAGTTCTTCTGGGGGAAAGTGCAATCGGTGTAACCCATGGTGGTTTATCTATGCTTTGGCATTACCCCTGGATAGCAAAGTTTATACACATTGATTGCTACTGTTTTGATAATGTTTTCCCCTCAACTGTATCCTGTATCTCTATATACTTCTAATTAAAAAAAAAAAAAAGAAATGAAAGATCATTGCTGCCAAAACCACCCTGAGGTTTTGCAGTGCTGCTGTGGGCAGGAGGTAGCTGGCTGCAGGGCAGCAAAAGAAAATGCAAACATGAACAAACCAACACACAAACAAGCAAAACCGTACTGTTTTTCCATAAAAGAACTAAATGCGTACTTACAGACAAACATTTAACTTTTTTTTTTTTTTTTTTTTTTGGTGAAACTGTCTCAAGTCAGACACTGTGGAGGGATTTAGTGGCAATATATCAATGACTTTTTATTGGACAGAAACATGGCTTTACGGAATTAAATTAGTCATGAACTTTTCCGGAAGGTCAATTGGGTCAATACTCTTTCACTACATGGGGTCCTGTTTGGGCTTGGTGGTTGCTGGCTGGCTCAGCGTTGCACTCCTATCTTCTCATGGCATGGCAGTTTGGTGCTCCTGCAGTTGGCTGCATGGCCACCGCCTTGGGACCATCTATATGATTAGATCACGGCCTTCAAATGAATAAACATATTATTCCTCAGGTCTCTGGTGTGCTTGGTCACACTCTTATGGATTTTCTGATGGGCACAGGAGACTACTGCTGGGCACTGCATGACTTCTATTCAGGGAAGTTATTTCTACTCCATGGAGCAGTCCCCATAAGGGTGATTAACCGGGAGATAGAAGTGCTGGATTGGAAGCCACAGAGCATTTTACAAGCATTCTTATCTGGATGGGGTAGACCTTAGTGCGCTTCCATTATGATGCCTTAATATTACTGGATTGCAGAATTGCTGTTTCTTGCTCAGAGGTTCATTTCATTTCCCATTACTCCTAACTTCATACTCAAAGCACTGAGAATATCAAGTGGAGTATATTGAAGTAGACTTCAGTTACTTTGCATCATTTCTATTTTCAATTTTTAAAATTATTTCATGAACCTGTTGAGTGTTTTTTTTTTTTAAAGCTAAATTAGCGGGCTGGAGTGGTGGCTCAGCAGTTACTGCGCTTGCCTGGCATGCGTGAGTATACCAGTTCAAACCCCAGTACCACGTACACAGCTGAGTGTCCGAGGAATGAAAGTCACATGAAAAACTAAATAAAAATTGCTTTTCTCTTTCTCTCTCTCTCTCACTGTCCCTTCTAGCTTTAAAAAAAAAAAAAGCTAAATTAGCATGACTTGAATGAACTGCTCTGCTCCTGTGGGAGTCCCATACAAGAACATGAAATTCCTTATTATACACAAGCCAACCAGTGTAACCTTAAGCATATTTTTTTGAGGAACTTGAAAAGAGTGTGAGATGCAATTTATGACACTAATCTGGTGGAAAAAGATGACATCCATGTTCTTTCCTGGCATTTTGTTGATTTGCACCACTGTCCAATCAGATTGTCAACAACTGATTAAGTCTAGTAAAAAGTTTCATAAAGAATCTGGGTCTTATGTTGCTGTCCAGTGTGTGGCAGACTTTGAGAGAGCTCCAGTGCTTGCTGCTTTAGCATTAATTGAAGGTGAACTGAAATATGAAGATGCAGCACAATTTGTAAAACAAAAGTGATGTGGAGATTTTAAGAGCGAGCAACTTTGGAGATGTGTTGTGCCAAAACTCTGTTGCACTTCAAAGACTCTAAAAATCATAGAAAGAACTGCTGCACTCAATGAAACAAGGGTGCTTGATGCTGTGGCCTGGAAAGCAGAACGTGAGATAAGACCTAATTTTTCATATATGTCTTAGCCAACATCTTGATGTGGTGAGTAAGTCTGAGGAAGCTTCCATTGGAGTTCTGGAAAGCAGTGTTACCAGGTCACAAGCTTGACAGAATTTCAGCCTCTGTTTGGGTTATGATCAATGTATTTGGTCACTTAGCAAGAAATTCTTGCTGTTCAGTGTTTAAAATGTGCTAATTATTTGTACAATTTTACCTTTCCTGAAATAATGTGATATTGAGTATTGTCTTTAAATCTATTTCCGTGCTGGAATCTTACTAATATATAAGAAATTTAGAAAGATTACATGCCGAAATACCCATCACAGTACTTGTATATTTTTAGTATTAGAAAAAAAACCAAAATTCTAAAAACTAAGAATATTGAAGACCTTATGTAATTTATTCCTTCATTCCTTTCAAACATTGTAGGGATTATGTGGTTATTTGCCTGTTTGCTTTCTGCTTATATCTCCCACATTCGTACCAGTACACATCAGGTTTGCTTTTGACCACTGTTTCTTGTTTTTAATTGTTTGCCAGGTCTGACTGTGATTATGCAGTATCTTTCTGTAAGTCTTATTTTATGCTGGCATGGGAAATCTCCAATTTGGAAATCTAAGCGGTTATAGAAGCACATGTCTTCAATGCTTGCTCTCTGAGGTGCAACTTGACAGGGAGGCCCTGTAGAAAGAATGGGAAGGGACCTTAAACCTTTTTAGTAAAATGTGGCCTTTGTCTCACACTGAACATACAGAACATGCCCTTTAATTTAGCAAAAAAATTTTCTATTAAAAGGTAGAGATACTTTGTAAACGTAGCTAAAACAATTCTTAATAAAAATGTCTGAAATGCTCGTAATTTTCCTCCATAATTATCAGAAGTGATTTACAAACTTATTTTTTTGTTTGAGGCATGATTTTCCCCCCTTCTCTTCCTAATCTCTTGCAAGAAAAAAAAGTGGGCTTCTACTAATGAATTGAGCAGAAATCAAGTATTTAAATGCCTTTATTCAAAAATAAATAAAAAAAAAAGACCCCATTCACCCTCCTCACCCCCACAAAAATAAAAAAGAAAGAAAGGACAGGAAAAAATACTTAAAACCAATTTACTATAAATACTGTAAAACATTATTGAAAGAAAATACAGTTCTAAATAAATGGAAAAGCATTCCATGTTAAAAAAAAATGCCTTTTAAGCTGTGTAATGTGCTATTTGGATACTAGATAATTTTGCTTTATGAATTGATAAAATGGTGATGTGTATTAATGTTAGTTCAACCATGTATTTATACTGTCTGGGATTGTGTGTTTTTAGTCCTGTGGGAGAAATAGTCTGTCAGTGCTCACCAGCTTGTAAAAACTTAGCGTGCATAAACATCTAAATAAACAATGAAATGCAAAAAGATCATCTCCTTAAAATGTTTAAAATATTTAATAGCTTAAAAAGATTGTAATTAATAAATATAATAATAATAGCAATCTCATGATATGATTCAATAGTCCTAAATATTTAAAGTAAATGTTAGCTTTAGATAAAACTTCCACATCTTGGAAGAAACCCCAGTGTTGGGGTCTGACCTTTGCTTTATCAGCTGCCCTGGATCTTGTCGCTGTTTGCATAGGCTCCTTCAGGAGGGCCTGGTAGATTGTATATTGTTAAGCTTGAAAAACAGGGTGTGGACACGGGCCTCAGATGTTTCGAATTGGTATCACCTGCCAATTATTCTAGATCCTTCAAAAGGCGCACTTAGAGGCTTATTGGTCAAACGTGTGCCTCCAAAATCCAGGTGTGGCAATGAACGAGCTAATGTGGAGAGGCCTCGAGGGGGCGGGGTGAAGGCCTTTAAAGAAGAGGCTCCCGCCAGCAGTCAGGAGCTCTTCCTTTGGGAGAGAGCTCTCGTACTTTGTTGCTGGACGTGGCGTCCCTGCTCCTTCAGAAGGTGAGCTCCTGTCAGTAGCCGAACCTGCCTTTGCTTTGCTCCTGAACTTCCCAGCCTTCAGAACCGTGAGAAATTGCTGTCTACATTTGTTCTGAAATAGAGTCTTGTAGCGTTGCCTTGGCTTGTTTGAGATTACTTAATGTTAGGCATTTTGTCGTAGCAGCACAAATGAACGTTGCCTTGAAAGAGAGAGGTAAAGTATGGATATATAAGAAGGAGAAGGAAAGTTTGGACAAAGAAAGACCGTTTCGGGTCTCCGGCCTGTGGTCATTCTCATCCCCAGCCCATCCCTCAGGTCAATAATAGTCTTTAAAAAGATAATAAAACAATATTATTAACAGCTATGCCCATAAATTTGATACTCAGACAAAATTGAGTGATTTCTTGAAAGGTACAATCTATCAGAGTTGCATAAGAAGAAATAGTCTGATTAGACCCACAACTACTAAACAAATGGAATGAACAAATAATAACCTCCCCAAACCAGATGCAGATGATTTCACTGGCAAATTCCCCTAAATACTTAAAGAAAAATGCTATTTATTTTCTACAATTTGTTACAGAAAAATAGAAGTAGGGAGATACTTCCCAACTAATTTTTTGAGGTCAGCATCACCCTAATAATAAAAGCAGACAAAGTTATTATAAGAAACCATAACACAGAACAAAATCTTTTATGAACCTAAGTGCAAGAATCCTCAAGAAATATTAACTTATCAAGTGAAACAACATACCAAAAGAATTATAAACCCCACACCAAACAGAGTTTATCCCAGGTTGTCAGGGTGGTTCAGCATTTGAAAAATCAGTGTAATCAGGTACAGTGATGCGCACCTGTAATCCCAGCTACTTGGGAGTCTAAGGCAGGAAGATTGTAAGTTCAACTTGGGCAGTTTAGTGAGACTCTGTCCCATAACAAAAAAATATAAAGGACTATGGATGTGGTTCCATGATAGAGTGCCCTTGGCTTTAATCTTCAGTACTGAAAAATGAAAATAAGATCAGCTTCGGTTGATTGGCTAAAGCCATTTAACCTTAGTATATCAACCTTCAATCTTGCAAACCTTGCTGTAATTAGTTATTCGTTTCGGCAGTTACACCTCCCCCTCACTCCTTCCCAATACAACTCTACAAATGCCTTAGGTTGTATGTCCTACACCTTTTCTGGATTTAAATCATGAGAACTGACCTCCTTTCTCAATGGCCAGGGTCTAGCTCCAGCCTCCATAGATGAGTGAAGACATTCGACCCTTGCTTCTCTGGGTTATGCTGATTTTACTCAGCATAATTTCTTCCATAGCCATCCATTTACCTTCAAAGGCTGCAATATCATTGTTTCTAATTGCTGAGTAGAACTCCATGGTATAAATGTACCACAGTTTTTGGATTCATTCATCCAGTGAGGGACATCTGGGTTGTTTCCATAATTTAGCTGTTGTAAATTGTGCTGCTATGAACATCGATTTTGCTGTGTCACTGTAACGTGCTGATTCTAAATCCCCTGGAAAAATACTCAGTAGAGGAATAGCAGGGTCATATGGTGGGCGCATCCCTCGTTTTTTAAGGATTCTCCACACTGCTTTCCAGAGGGGCTGTACCAGTCTGCAGCTCCACCAACAGTGTGCCTAATTCTCCACAACCCCTCCAGCATCTATTGTTTATTTTCTTCTTTTTTGCCATTCTGACTGGCGTGAGGTGATATCTTAATGTAGCTTTCATTTGCATTTCTCTGATTACTAGTGATTTAGAGCACTTTCTCATGTATTCATTGGCCTGATCAATGTCCTGTGTTGAGAAGTTTCTATTTAGCTCTTTGGCCCGTTTATTAATTGGGTTGTTTGTGTTTTTGTAGTTGAGGTTTTGAGGATTTTGTAGATTCTGGATATGAAACCCCTGTCAGAGGATGGATTCATAGCCCATGATTCTCTCCAATTCTGTAGGAAACCTCTTGACTCTTGATTATTTCCTTTGCAGTGCAAAAGCTTTTTAGCTTTATGGCATCCCAATCACTGACTTTTGACTTTACTTTCTTCACTTTAGGAAACATGTTGAGAAAGTCTTTGCCTACTCCCAAATGCTGAAGTGTTGGACCTAATTTGTCTTCCATCAGTTGCAAGGTAGCTGGTTTAATTCCAAGCTCCTTGGTCCATTTTGATTTTATTTTTGTGCAAGATGAAAGACAATGGTGTAATTTCTACTTTCTGTAAATGGCTGATCAGTTTCTGAACCATTTTGACCAGTGGAAGACTTTTCAAGCTAATGCCTTTGTCTTTTTGACATCCCATTCGACTTTGTGTGGTTTTCATCAAATAATACCTTATATATTTTTGCTACTCCAGACCTGGAAACAGATATTCCTTCAAAGACTTTTATGTCTTCTAATGAAAAGTATCAGTTTTAAAATAAAATCTGAGTAGTGGGTGCCCTTGTTATACTAGGAATTTACTGACTAAAAATTTTAGGGGATAGTCATTGTTTCATGACTTCTCTGCTCTGAAATTAACAACTGTACATATTTCACATTTTCAAGATCCTTTGTGTTTGATTTTCAAATAATTAATTTTTACATATATTATTCCTTTTCACATATATAATTATTTTATAATCTGCATTGCCTTTTGGCATATAAAGTTCAATATTTCCTTAAATGCATTTTAAAACATAGTAAGCTAAACCTGGTCCCACCCTAAGATTGAGTAGGATGTGTAACTTTCTGCTGCTCACTGTGTATATTTTCACGTGGAAAAAATGTGAATACACAATGAACACAAGGAAACAAAATGGGATGTGTAACAGGTATGAATATATCAGTTGTATACTAAGTAGTGCAAAACATAGTTTCATTTTCTTAAAACCCATTTTTTTAAAAGAGGGAGACATCAGTTTTTTATTTAGTTTTCATTTGGCTTTCATTGCTCTGACACTTTGCTATGTATGTGGTGCTGGAGTTTGAACTTGCATCCTCGCACATGCCAGGCAAGCACCGGAACCACTGAGCCACCACTTCAGTTCCCCAATTCTTATTTTGAACTTAATTCCATATGAAGAAAGAAAATATTGTCTCAAGTCCAGTTTGGGTAAACTTATCATTTGGAATAGTTAAATGAAGAATGTTCTTTTCTTCTAGGCTGCTATTATGGACTGAATGTTTATGTTTTCCCCAAGTTAATATGTTGAAGCCTTAACCCCCAATGTGATGGTGTTGGAGGTGGGATCGTGGAGAAGTAACTAGGTTTAGATGAGGTCATGAGGGTGAGCCCCTCACAAAATGAGAAACTGACACCAGAGCTTGCTTTCTCTCTGCCAGGTAAGGACACAGTGAGGAGGTGGTGTTGGCAAGGCAGGAAGAGAGCCCTCTCTAAAGACGAACCCTGCCAGAATGGATCATGACTTTGCAGTCTCTAGAGATGTGAGAAAATAAATGTATTGTTCAAATCATACTGTTTATATAATATTTTATTGCAGCAGCCTGAACTAAGGTGGCTTCTCAGGTTCCATGTTGCTTTGTGAGACACTTTGGCTGCTGTAATGGCGGTATTAGATTTTGCCTTGTAGTCTGTGATGATTCTTTTATTTTTTTCTTTTTTTAAGAGAGAGAGAAAGAGAAAAACAATTTTTATTTAGTTTTTCATGTGACTTTTGTTGCTTGAACACTTCATTGTATACGTATGCTGGGGTTCGAACTCGCGTATGCCAGGCAAGTGACGTAACCATCGAGCCACCGCTCCAGCCCATGTGATGATTCTTATTCTGTAAGGTGGAGCGTGGTTCTACATAGTCCTTGAGCACTGGCATTTTGTGGGACCAGAGCAGTTTCCTTCTCGTCACAGGGTTGTAAGGGGCAAACAGTTCTCTACTGTGATATTCATTTATTTCAACTTCAGTTCCCTTCCAGGTTCCATGATTTTTGATGTCACATACATCCCCTGCTTGACACTGAGAAACCACTTGTCTCTTCCCCATCCCATTGAAGAGTTTAGGGACATGTTAGGGCAATGTTATGGCGGTGCCCCTTGTAGCTATATTTGCACCTCTATTCTCCCATGGTAGGTTGAGAACCTATCTCTTGCACCTAACATCTTACAGAGCAATCAATAAGACACAGCCGCACACATAGCCTCTGTTCCCAGACCTATCATTTATACTGAGTTTCTATCACTCTTTCCTTGAGCCTAATTCTGTGGTTGGTGGGAAGAGTTTAGGCTTTTTTTTCATTGCTCTTGTACTTGGTCCATATTTTAGTCAGTTTTTGTACCACTGTGATGAAAATACCAGAGAAGAACAACTTGGAGAGGGAAAGTATATTTGGAGCTCATAATTCAAGAAGTCTCAGGCCATAGATGGTAGATCCCATTGCTCTGGGCCCAAGGTGAAGCAAGGCATCATTGGGGAAGAGGCCAGTGGAGGAATCATGCTTGGCTCATAGTGGGTTCAGGAAGCAGAATGGGGAGGGGCTGCCAAGGAGGATGCACCCCTCCAAGCCCCCCACTCCAGTGACCACCTCCAGCCACACCCCACCTGCCTACAGTTCCACCCAGTCAGTCCATTTTAACGAAGATGGATTGATTAGGTTGCAGCGTTCATATTCCAATAATTTCACCTTTGAGTATTCCTGTATCAATACAGGAACTTTCGGGCAACATTCACATCCAATTCACAACAATCCAATAGCCCAAACATTTTTTTAATCTACATTAGGACAGTGCAGAGAAACAATTAATACATGAATTTATCAAGCACTTTCCCAAATTTTTCAATCTAACCATGATTATTGCTTTCTGAGACTAAATTCCCCAAACTTTCACATCTATTTTCTATAGCTTCAATGTTATAAATTATAGTTGGGGCTAAAATATCACATATTTAATTTTTCTGGGATTAGGAAAAGAATCATGCTTGGAACTACAAAAAAACTGGTTAACATCTTTTAGTTATTATGGTAAAAGCAAAATAACAAGATGTTGTATACATTATATATCATTTTAATGAAAAAATAACTCAAAATATAAAACCAAAAAAATTTTAAAATAATGTTAGTATCTAAGATGAAGTGACTATAGATGAATTTGTTTTTCAGATTTACATATTTTATAAAGTACATTTGTGCTCATTATATCTTTAAATTTATTTAACATTTAGGTTTTTATTTAAAAATTATAGTTGAAAAAACCACAAGCATAAAATATATTATCTTAGCCATTTCTAAATGTAGAGTTCAGTTGTACGTAGTATATTTACATTGTGGTACAGTCTCCAGAACTGGCAAAACCGAAACTCTGTACTCATTGAAGAATGAATCTCCAGTTTCCTTTTCTTTTCTTCTCTGGAAACCACCATTCTACTTCTGTCATTATGAGGCTGACTACTCTAGACACCTTAAGTAAGTGATATCATGCAATATTTGTCCTCTTGTGACTGGCTTTTTTCACTAAGCATTACGTCTTCAGCATGTGTCTGGATTTCCTTTTTTAAGGCTGAATAATATTCAATTGTATGTATATATAACACTTTTTCTTTCTTTGAGCTTGGACTTAAACCCAGGGCCTCAAGTATGGTAGGCAAGAGCTCCACCACTGAGCTATATCCTGGCCCATGTGTCACAATGTTTTGTTTTTATTTGTTATGTACCCATCTACCAATGGGTGCTTGGATTATTTTGCTCCTTAGCTATGTAATTTGTGCTGGTGTGAACAGGGGTGGGTAAATCTCTCTTGGATCCTGATTTCAGTTCTTTTGGATATATAACCAAAAGTGAGATGACCATATCATTTTAAATCTTTTATATTTTTGAAAAATTTCTACACTATAATCCATAGTGGTTTCACTACTTTACATTCCTACATATAGCGTATAGGATTCCTATTTTTCTATACACTTAATTTTTTTGCTTTCCACATTTTTATTGGTGTATTATAGTTACACATAATGACATTTGTTACATATTCACATGTGCACACAATATAACAATATTATTTGATCAATGTGACTCCCCAGCGCTTACCTGTACCCTTTCTTCCTCCTCTTTTCCTTTTCTCTGCTGATCCCCCTTTGATTCTCATGAGATTCATTGCTTTCCCACTTTCTTTCCCTTTTTCCTCTCTAGCTTCTTCCTCATCTGAGAGAAAACATATGACCCTTGACTTTCTGAGTTTGACTTATTTCAGTTAACATAATGGCCTCAAGCTCTGTTGATTTTCCTGCAAATGACATAATTTCATTTTTCTTTATGGCTGATAAAACTCACCGTGTATATATACCTCAATTTCTTTATGCATTCATGTGTTGATAGACACCTAGATTGGTTCCATAGTTTGGCTATTGTGAATTGCACTGCTATAAACATGGGTATGTGTGTGTCACTGTAGTATGATGACTTTAATTCTTTAAGATAAATATTAAGGAATGGTATTGTTGAGTCATATGGTGGTTCCATGCCTATTATTTTGAGAAAGCTCCATAATGATTTCCATAGTGGTTGTAATAATTTACAGTGACAATACCAGTGTAAAAGTGTCCCTTTTTCTCCATATCATCTCTAGCATTTATTATTGTATACATTCTTGATGATTGTTATTCTGTCTGGTGCAAGATGAAATAGTAGTGTAGTTTAGATATGTTTTCCATAATGAATGATGATAATGAACATTCTTCACGTATTTATTAGCCATTTATATTTCTTCTTTTGAGAGGTGTCTGTTTAATTGATTTGTCCATTTATTGAGTTATTTGGGGGGTTTTTTGGGATGCTTTTTGAGATCTTTATATATTCCAGATATTAGTTCTCTGTCAGAAGAGTAGCTAGAAAGGATTTTTCTTCCATTTGTAGATTGCCTATTCACATTCCTAATTGTTTCCTTTGCTGCCTTTTAATTTGATAATATCCATTTGTTAACTCTTGGAATTATTTTCTGAGCTTTAGGGGTCTTATTATGAAAGTTGTTGCCTGTGCCTATATGCTAAAATGTTGACCCTATATTTTCTCCTAGGAATGCATAGTTTTTGGTCTAATTCCTATGTCTTTGATTCATTTGCAGTTGATTTTTGTCAGGTTGAGGGAAAGGGTCTAGTTTCATTCTTCTACACATGAATAACCAGTTTCTCTAGCTCCTTTTGTTGAAAAGTTGTCTATTCTACAATGTATTTTTCTGGCACCTTTGTCAAGGAGGAAATGACTGTAAATGTGTGGGTTTGTCTTTGTGTCTTCTGTTCTATACCATTGGTCTATGTATCTATATTTATGCCAATGCCATGCAGTTTTTGTTTCTACAGCTCTACAATATAATTTGAGGTCAGGTATTGTGATGCCTCCAGCATTGTTCTTTTGGGTTAAAATTTCTTTGGCTATTCTGGGTTTTTTATTCTTCCAAATGAATTTTAAGATGAATTTTTCTTGTTCTGTGAAGACTATTATTGATATTTTGATGGGGGCCTTTTGTAGCATGGCCATTTTAACAAGATTAGTTCTGCCTTTCCTGGAACATAGGAGGTCATTCCATCTGACGTCTTCTTCAATTTCTTTCTTCAATGTTCTATAGTTTCCACTGTAGATCTTTCACCTCCTTGGTAGATTTATTTGTAGGTATTTTTAAAAGGCTATTGTGAATGGGATTATTTGCCTGATTTCTTTCTCAGCAGATTCATTATTGCTATATAGGAAAGATATTGATTTTTGCATGTTGATTTCATAACCTGCTACTTTGTTGAGTTTGTTAGATCTAGAAGACTTGTGGAAAACTTTTTTGGATCTTTTAAGTATAGGATTATATCATCTGCAGTGATAATTTGATTTCTTCCTTCCTCATTCTTAGCCCTTTTATTTCCTTCTCTTGCTTAATTGCTCTGGCTAGAATTTCTAGCACTGTATTAAATAGGAGTGGTGAGAGTGGACATCCTTGTCTTGTTCCAGATTTTAAAAGAAATGCTTTCATTTTTTCCAATTCACTATTAGGTAGGCTTTGCATTTTTCAGATATAGTTTCTATGATGTTGAGGTAGGTTCCTTCTATCAATATTTTTTTCAGTGTTTTTATCATGAATGTGTGCTGAATTTTGTTGAAGGCCTTCTCTGAATGTATTGTGATGACTAAGAGATTTTGGTGATAATTACATATATTGATTTGTATATGTTAAACTACTTCTGCATTTGTGGGATTAAAAATAACTTGGTTATGATGTAAAATCTTTTTCATATATTGTTGAACATTACTGGCTAATATTTTATTAAGCATTTTTGCATCTAAGTTAATCAAGGATATTAGTCTGCAGTTTTTTTTTTAAATAGTTTTAGTGTGAGTTTGCTGCAGGCTTCATAGAATAAATTTGGAAGTATTACATTCCATTCTATTTCATGGAATAATTTGAAGAATACTGGCATTTACTGGCCTTAATTCTTCATTAAAGTTCTGGTAGAATTCAGTTGAGAATCCATCTGGTCCTGGACTTTTCTTTGTTGGAAGGCTTTTGATTGCTTCTTTGCATTGCTAGTTACTGGTCTGTTTAGGTTTTCTATGTCCTCTTCATTCAATTTTGGCAGATGGCATGTATCTATATATGTATTCATTTCTTCTAGGTTTTTCAATTTGTTGTAGTATAAGTTTTCAAAATAATTTCTAATGACTCACTGTATTTCTTTGTCTGTGGAGATATCTAATTTTTCAACTCTAATTTTATTTGGGTCATCTCTCTTTTTCTTTCCATTAGTTTGACAAAGGGCTTACCAATCTTTTTTGTCTTTTTTTTTTTATTAAGGAGTTGAGTTATTGTACAATCATACATTCATATAAAGTAACAATATGATATGCATTTGTTCTTAAACCAGAATTATCCTCATGTTCCCCACACCCCAGTCTCTTGATTCTTCTATATTTTGCCTCTACAAGTGATAGAAATGCTTAGATTATGAATTTTTCAGAATTAAATGATTGCATAGGTATTATTTGGATTCTCAGAGGGGTAAACAGCATGCTACACTGTTTATTGTCTTCCTAGATCCCTCCCTATCACCTCTCCCTCTACCTAATCCCTCCTCCTCCCCCACATCCCACATATCTCTGGTTGCCCTCCCTATATTATTTGTTGCTACACTTCTGCTGGGTCAAGTACATGAGTTTGACAACTGTTCACCCAAGCCTGGGTAGCCTCCACAAATGAGGGGAAACATTCGACTCTTGAGTTTCTGTTTTTATTTTTTTAATTATTTTTTTGTCTTTTCAAAGAACCAACTCTTTATTTCATTGTGTGTGTGTGTGTGTGTTTGTGTGTACGTGTGTGTGTATTTTCAATTTCACTGATTTTTTGGCTCTGATCTTACCTATTTCCTTCCTTCTACTGTATTTTGAATTCATTTGTTCTTTTTCTCAGGCCTTGAGGTGCATCATTAAGTTGTTTATTTGGGATCTTTCTGATTTTCTTATGTAGATACTCATAGCTATAAACTTTCCTCTTATAACTGCCTTTTTGTGTTCCAGAGGTTGTTGTGTCACTATTCTCATTTGGTCTAAGATTTTTAAAATTCATCCACTGATTATTTTTTTTTCCTATCACTTATTATTCAAAAGTATATTGCTTAATTTCCATGTGCTTATATAATTTCTTTAGATTTTTTTGTTTTTCTAATTTAATTCCATTATGATATGATAATATGCAAATAAATTATATATATGTATATACATGTATATACATATATATGTATATATATATATATTTATTTTTTTTTTGGTATTTGCTAAGAGTTGCTTTGTGGCCTAAAATATAGTCTAGTTCTGAGGAAGTTTCATGAGCTACTGAGAAGAAAGTATATTCAGTTGTTGGTCAATAGATGAAATATTCTAATGATGTTTGTTAAATTCATTAGATTTATAATATTTTTCAGATTCAAAAAGTCTTTATTAAGTTTTTCTGGATGACCTATGAAAGGGGAGAGTGGTGTGTTGAAATCACCCAGGATTATGGTACTGGGGTTTATTTGATGCTTCAATTTGAGAGGTGTCTCTTTTATGTAATTAGTTGTACCCATGTTTGGGACATAAACATTTATTATTGTTTTATCTTCTTGTTGTATTGTTCTCTTTACCAGAAGAGAGTGACCTTCTTTATTTTATTTTATTTTTCTGATTAATTTTGGTTTGAAATCTGCTTTGTCATTTCAGAGAGTATCCACTTCTGCTTGTTTTCAGGGTCCATTCCCATGGTATATCAGTTTCCATACTCAGACTTTTTTTTTTTTTTTTAAAGAAAGAGGTGACAGAGAAAGAGAAGCAATATTTAGTTTTTCATGTGACTTTCATTCCTCAGACACTTGGTGCTGGGGTTTGAACTTGTGTCCTTGCGCTTACCAGGCAAGCGCCGTAACATTAAGCCACCGCTCCAGCCCCGTACTCACACTTTCAATCTGGGGTGGCTATCTTTGTAAGGTACTTCTGTTGCAAAAAACACAGTTAAATATTGTTTTTTTAATCCATTCCACCAGACTATGTCTTCTAATTGAAGAGTTGAGATCATTTACAATTAATGTTATTACAGAGAGATACTTATTGATTCCTGCTATTTATTTCTAATACTGAATTTGGTCCTGTTTCTCATTTGCTTAGCTATTCTTCAAACGAGATTCATTCATCTCTGAGCTCTGAGGCTTGCTTTTTATTTCTTCTGCATGGAGTATTTTTTCAGGTTTATTTTATTGATGCTGGCTTAGTAGTAATGAGTTCTCCGATTCTGGTTATCTTGGGAGGTTTTTATTTCATCTTAAACTTTGAAGGATAGCTTTGCTCAATATAGCAATCTTGGTTGACAATTGTTTTCTTTCAGAACATGGAACACATCATTCCAAGCTTTCCTGTCTTTTAGAGTTTGTGCTGAGAAATTGGAAGTGATTCTGATTGTCTTGGCCCTAAATGGGGCCAGATGTTTTCCTGTTAAGTTTTTAAAAAATGTTATCCTTGTTCTTTATGTTAGACAATTTAATCACAATGTATAATGGAGAGTTTCTCTTTTGATTTTTGTCTATTTGGTGTTCTGAATGCCTCTTTATCTGAATGTTCATCTCATTCTCATGGTTTGGAAAATTTTGTTATTGTTTTACCAAAGAGGTTATCCATTCCATTAACCTGAATTTCATAACCCTCCTTAATTTTGATGATTATTAAATTTTGTCTCTTAATATCATCTCAGAGTTCTTTCATATTCTGATCGTGGGTACTTATTTTCTTTAATGCTGTCTGAATGTTCAAGGCTGGTCATTTTGTCTTCCAGCTGAAAATTTTGCCTTCAACATGCTCTACTTGAACTGAACACTTTATTTTACTTATTGTGTCTTGAATTTCTATGATTTATGTTTGGTTCCTTTTTACTATCTCTAACTGCTTATTTAATTAATTTCTTCTTCAAACCCTATGCTGACTTCCTTAATTCATCCAATTGTTTTTCTGTATTTTGGAGTTCATAGATTATTTTTGTACTAATTCTCTTCAGTTCTTTATCTGGTATTTCATCTACTTCAATATATTTAGCATCAGCTGCTAGTGAAGTATTATCTTTAGGAGGTGAAATGTTACCTTGTTTTTCATTTATTCTTGTATTCCTGTGTTGGGTTTACGTATCTTTTAGGAGGAATTTCTCTTCCACTCTTATGTGTGGGTCTTTTAAAGATCCAGGCTTCATTTGCCAAAATGTCCTAGAGTTATCTAGATTGAGACCTCCTTGTAGGTGTGATAGCCACAGGCTTTGTGTTAATTCTGTTTTTGCTCTAGCAGCAGATATGCAGTTGTGGGATCTGACAGCCCACCCCTATCTCTTCCTACTTGGAACCTTATCATTTGTGTAGTTTTTTGTCTTTTCTATTCTTTGTGTTAAAGTGTACTTGAAGACTGAATATTGTTAATTTGTGTGTGAAGCAAGGTACACTGTCTTTTGACTAAGTTTAGTTCAGCAGCAGAGTCCTGTGAACTTGTAGTGTTCCTGTAGATTCCCAGTACCTCATAGAATAGGGGGAAATAAATAATTGCAATAACCAATGCAAATAATATACAGCATTAAATCAAATTAAATCAAACTTGATTCCTACTATGACATCTACACTACACTGTTAATTACCACACAAAAAAAAAAAACAGGAATGGTGAGGTCAGCAATTGCCAACAGCAAAAACAATAAGTAACCAGGCTTTAGATCTGGCATTAAAGCAAATAACAGGTATCAACTATATCATACATAGCTGTAATAATTGCAACAGCATCTTTGTGGGGACAGGAATTAGATAAATCAATTAGTTATAAAAGATGTTGAATAAACAGTTAATGAAGAAAAAACAAAATTTGATAGGAAGGTAGAAGAGAGTTTACCATTTCAAAAAGTGAACAGAGAGAATGCAAAAGAGATGTAGCAGGTGGTAGTTATAAGGAAAGAAGAGAAAAGGAAAAACAATAAAGGGAGAGAAGGAGGAAAAAGAGATTTTGGCTGTCTGTGAGAGAAGAAAAGAGAAAGAGAAAGAACAACAATAACAACAAAAACAAATGAAAATAAAACAAAACAAAAAGAAATCAAAAACCCAACCCTCAAAAGATAAAGCAAGGAATAATAATTACGTTAAAAATTCTCCAAATGAGAAAAAAGAAACAAAGATGTATATGTGTATATATATATATATATATATATATTCATGAATCAGTCAGCACAGCAAGAATGCACACACACAAGAAGGAGAAGGCAAAGCGAAGGAGAAGGAGGAGAAGGGAAGAAGAAGAGGGAGAGGGAGAAGGGAAAGAAGAGAAGGAAGAGAAAAAAAGAAAAAGAAATCATCTCTGTTTATCCACTGCAATCGTCAGAATAGTTGAGCAAAATGGATGGTCACTGCCTATGTTCAATTGTCCTTTCATTTTTTTCTTGTGCTAGAGAGGGTGTGGGGAGGAGAGCACAAGTGAGCGAGCAAGGGCTGAGGCTGTTAATGCCTTCCTTTTATTGTGTTGCTCACTGGGCTGCCAGTTAGCAAGACCTAAGACTGAAGTTGATTGAAATTGCTTTCTGGGGACTGGAGCAGTGGCTTGGTGGTTAAGGTGCTTGCCTGGCATGCATGAGTACTCAAGTTCAAAGCCACATACACAACAAAGTCTCAGAGAAATGAAGGTCACATGAAAAACTAAATAAAGTTGTTTCTCTCTTTCTCTCTCTCACTGTTCTTCTCTCTATTGAAAAAAAGAAAAAAAAACCAACAAAAACAGAAGTTGCTATTTGTTTGTTCTTACCAGTGTGAGGTGGGATGGAATGGGCAGTTACTGTCAGTTGGAATTTTGTCCATACAATCAGATCAATGCGCTCCTGGATGAGGCTGTTGTAGGCATCTATGAGGGCAGTTCTGGTTGGTAGGACTTAGGTCTAATCAGGTTTTAGGGGCTTTGTTGGGTGGTGTCAGATGTGGGGAGATTAGCTGAAATACCTGTGGGCCCAGCCCGGCAGGTACCAATCTCTGTGGAAGTTTGATTTCAGGAGCCGCCCCAAATTCTACTAATGGAGCAGGAGAGTCAGTCTTTCACATACTCTGCTACCCATGATCACAACCTTTTGAGACTTAGTCTCTGTATATATTCACACCCACCTACCCACCTTTTCAGATTCCTTATCCTCTTCAAGTGATCATGAGCATAGCCAGACTCAAAAGAAAAGCAAGTTGGATTTCTCCTTTATTTTTCTGACTTGGATCACTCTAGGTACAATTTTTTTCTGTTCTTGTGTCACTCAGGTTCTGCTAGGGACATCCTAGGTGCAAGGTATGGACAGTATGACAATGTTGCTATGATTTCCCATCTCCCGTAGCAGCATCTACAGTGTGGCCTTCTTGGGATGGCTCCTATCTCAGCTCTTCCTTGCAAGTTGAGAAATGGAGTACTTTTTAAAAAAATTTTTTAATTGTTTCGGCATCAACTTACGTACTGAAGGGATTCATTGGTTCACTTTCACACAAGCATATATATTGACAAAGTTGCTTTGACCGGGTCCCATCCAGGATCTACCCCACTTACCCCTCTCCCCAATCTCATGGCTTCTCTGTAGTTTCCCCAAGTTATAGAAATTAGTGACTATATACCTGTAATTGACACATTGAGATTACTAGATTTATATGACTGTCTGGAGATATCTGTGGTTCTCACAGGAGTCAAATATACTCTACAGTATTGAATACCCCCTGTCTACGCTCTTTCTCCTCCCTCCCTCTCTCCACCTACCCCCTTCATAGCTATAGTACTTACAGTGTATGTGTTACTTCAGGTTGGTGGGTCTGTTAAATAAATTTGACTAACTTTCAACCTATCTTAGGTTTTATTCCTGTTTCCACATATGAGAGAGAACATTCAACCCTTAAGTTTCTGCATTTGGATTGTTCACTCAGCATGATTTTTTCCATTTCCATCCATTTACATGCAAAAGTCATGATATCATTCTTTCTAATAGCTGAGTAGAACTCCTTTGTATATATACCCCACAATCTTTGGATCCATTCATCCAGTAGGGAGAGCACTTTTCACATCTGGGTCAGCTAAGTTCAGGCTGCTTTTCGGATTGCAGATTTTTCCATGCCAAATCTGTCCATCGTGCTTCTCTGTGTAATCCCTTCCTTCTAGTGAACAAGGGTTGTTACTGCTGCTGTTGCCACAACTAACGTAGCTCCAATGGACTCTTTCTTATTTGCTTAATGTACCCAAATTTCTGAGTCTCTAACATACTCTTACTGTCCAAAATTGAATTTTAGTGAAATCTCTTTCACCCTCCTCACTGATAAGCAATACTCCTGCTGCTTGGATCCTAAGCTACGAAGCAAGTAGGAATGCAGCCATCCTCTCTTGTTTTGCTTTCATAAAAAAAGTAACTATCCGGGGCTGGAGCAGTGGCTGAGCAGTTATGGTGCTTGCCTGGCATGCGCAAGTGCATGGGTTCAAACCCCAGCACCCACGTACACAACTGAGTGTCAAAGCAATGAAAGCCATGTGAAAAACTCAATAAAAATTGATTCTTTCTGTCTCTCTCTCCCTGTCCTTCTCTCTTAAAAAAAAAAAAAAGTATCCTAATATGTGAGGTGATATCTCATTGTGGTTTTGGTTTACATTTCAGTGCATGTTATGTTACAATCTGCTTGAAGAAACATAGTTCTAGAAAATTCCATTTCTTATCCTTCTAACATGTAAAAATATTTTTACAACTTTGGATGTCTGCAGAATTTGCCAAAGTAAGCCAGAGCTAGATAGAAATTAAAATTGTGAAAACGTATTTTATTTGGGACGATTGACATAGGAAAAGAGACCCCAGGGTACAAAAGGGCTATATTCTGTATGTACCAGATTATTTATAAACCAAGGAAAAGGAGGTCAGGGGGTGGAAAATTATTGAGAGGAGACATAGAGTTTGGGGGTATTTCTGTATGGTTGAACCAACCTAATAGGATTCTTGCTGAAGCCAGGCCAGGATGATCAGATACCAACCATGGGCAGTGAAGAATTCGGATCAGATATTGAGGTGGTCAGATTTTGAGGGTGAAAGATTTTTACTAAACTGCCTTTGCAGAGTAATATTCTAAAATTGAATTTTACAAGGAAAATTGGTGTAGGAGAAGAAACCTGAATGAGTCTGGCAGAACAAAGAATCTTTGTCCAGTCTTTTGTAGTATCAAATAATACCATGGATGGGGAAAAGTTTCCAGTTAGACATAAATCCATACTTGTCGCTACTGCTCTGAGAAACTTGTTGGAATTCTAACCTGTGGGAAGAGACAGCAGTTCGGAATTTCCAAATCTTCACTAAATATTTTAATTTTTAATTGTTTTAAAGCAACTCCTTCCGTTTCAGGTGGAATGGTGATTTTTATGGTATCTAAGTCAGTCAGGACTGCAATCGAGTACATTAGAATTATCCAACCAAGAGCACTGGACTGAGTATGTTTGTGGGTGGAATGTGGAAAGGGCATTTTAACTACAGAGCAGGCAAAGGACATTCACAGTATGCAAAGACACATTCCAAAAGCAATTGGTTGAAAGATTCAGAAATTCTGATTGCCTTAAACCCAGACAGGCACATGGTGTAGCAATGACCCAGGATTTCATTCTGTGATAATCCGAAGATCACAGACGCACAATAACTTTGTTAATGTACTTGGGTAAAAACAACATAGACAGTGCTCACAAGGTACCTATCTGGCTTCTGTCATATCTTTTCCTAAGCTTAGTTGAATCATCATATTTGTAAATCCATTTATAGTATGCTTTCCTGTAGGTTTTCAGTGGAACCACAAGAGGACCAAAATACATCTTATGGATCTGTTTAGATGTTTTACCCCATTAAGTTGATTCATATGGTGATATTTGCAAGCTTTGCACATATAACTCTTAAGTGAGTATATTCAGTTTCACAGAGTCAAACTTCTTTTTCATAGAGTAGTTGCTACTCAGTAACATATGATCTAATTAGTCAGAATTTCTTCTTAGTCATTCCAAGTTTCTTAATATCTAGGACCAAGGAGGCCTTGGAGAATTTGATGAGAGCCTTGGAGCTCTCTTACAAGACAACTGAGCATATTTAAATGAAATCACAGTTTAATTGTTGTTATTTTATTCAGAAATTTTTTGTTGAGCAATCAAACAAGCATCTAATGAAATAATGTAATATATATATATAAATTCTGAAAATTAAATTTACCCCCATGGAGCTCCCCCCAGCCTTTTCCCTACTGCCCCCCTGCCCAATACATCTCTACAAATGCCTTAGGTTGTATGACATTACACCTTATACAGATTTAAAACATGATAATAGACCTCCTTTTTCAATGCCAGGGTCTAGCTCCAGCTCCATATATTTTAAAGGAATTTAAGAACACCCCCCAGTATACACACAAGGCTCCTTAGATGCACAGACTTTAGTTTAAAACTGTTGATCCAAGCCATGTGACATATACACTAATTTTAAGTTTAAGATGATTTTATGTTTCTATTTTTCAGGTACCTGTATAAGAATGAAATTCGTGAACTAGAGAAGCAAACATTTAAAGGACTCACATCCTTGGAACAGCTGTAAGTAATAGAAACATCCTAATTGAGTAATTGGTGGCTATGGTTCAAATAGAAACCATTTTTAAAATGCCATTCTGTGTTAGTTGAACAGTTGAACAATTATTTCAGGCTTTGTCATAAAGTTTGAATGATTGAATATTTGGTCGTCAGTTGGATGAAAATCAGAAAGTTTGAGTTGGTCTGGAGGCAGTAAGAGAACTCAGCTAGGATCTCAACTTCTACATTTATTTGTTGCATGATTTTGGGCACACTACTTTCCCTAATCCTGTTTCTAAATCCTGAAATGCAGATATTTTGACCATGAGATGATGAAGCTCAGCATGCAAAAAGACTAGTTTGTTACTTGGGACAAAATAGGCATTTTACAGAAGGCAAGTTATAGTTGTCCTTCTTAATTTGTGAAGTAAGTTCAGACTTTTAACTGATCTAGGGATGCCAAGAAAATGAGATCTAACTTCTCATTTTACAGATGATAAAATCAAAGGCAATGTTAATTAAATGACTTACCCCAAATGAAAAATGTGTGACATGATTAACACTCGGACTTCTACCTTAGGGCACTTTTCAGCATTTGATACCTTATATAAACCTTAGATTCACCTATCAGAATTTAAATGTGAAATACGAGTTCCTTAATATTAAAAGGGTGTGTTATCTAGTTACACTTCTACTGAACTGCAATTTGATGTTTTATTCAGAGATTTTTCTGAGTTGTGCATGTCTGTAACATTGCTTCTAATTAGACATTTGAAGAGATTTCACCCCACTGGTGACAAGCTGTGGGATGTTTTTAAAGCTCAGATACATAGAACGTGCCCTGGTTTTTAATTGTTAACAGGATTCCCGGTATCAGAAGTGTTTGACTCCCCACTTTATTTCTATCTTTGGTGTGGTTTCTTAATTTCAAAACCTATTTGCAATCATTTCTCTAGCAAATGTGTTTAGCAACATTTGGATTTCTTTTTCTCAGAAAGTCAAAATATTAGACTGCAGCATTAAAATACGATCAACCTATTAAATACATTTAAAATTTATCGTAGATTCTACTTCTCCCTCTCACTAATTTTATTTTACATGATTAAAAATCTATCCTTACAATAAAGATGTTTCTTCATCTTTTCCTTAAAATTGTGTAATGTTTTAGGTAATTTTTTTTACTATGTTGCAGAATCACCACATAAAGCAAATGTAAATTCTTTAACAACAAAGACCACAAAGAAAATCATTATCAATGTGATAAGGGTTTTATTTTATTTTCATCAAATATATATACGAGTAGTTTCTAAAAATTAACATGTGAACAGTTCTTATGCCCATTTTAAAAGCACATAATTCTCCTTAGTAAATGCTTTATATTCTGATAATTAATGGTCTTACTAACCTTGAATAATGCTAATGTTTAAAGAATTTCTGCTTTCTATTTTTAAGCATGAGTCTATGCTCTTGTGAATTGCTATTCAAAGAGGACTTTTTGTATCCAAAAATGGAATCACTAATCCTTGGGATTTTTCATAGTTTCAGTCACAGCTCTGCAATAGATTTTTACTTAAGTATATTGCTGGAAAACTACAGTAGAACTGTATTATTTTAGGGATTCTATTTTCCTAATCATTTTTGGATTAAGTTCTTTTTTGAGGAAGGCAGGGGTATATAATAGATGTTTGCAGGGAACTCAACAATTGTAGGGCATAACAAGGTCAAATGAACTACTGACAAGATCATTCACAATCAGTATGAAAATACACTTTTTGATCTTCCTGTAGTCTTCAGGAGGCAGCTTTTGATCCTAAAATGTGAGAATCGGAAGTGAGGAAAGGATATTGAAGAAAGATTTGTAAGCTTAATTGTTTTCTTGATCTTTTCGATTGTAAATTTGACAAGCTACATTCTGCTTCAAGGATAAATATTGTCTGTATGTTGCATTAGATTATTTTCTGTGAATCCATGAAGAGAATTTTTTAAATGTTAAAGTCATAGCCCAAAACACAAATGTTATTTTAAGCATAAATTAGGTCTACTTATCCTAAGAATAACTTGCTGGCATATTGATTGCATAAGGACAACAGACTGTGTAGGGAGGGGTAATTATTTCTGTTAGAATTATAACTATAAATTTTTTTTTTTAAAGAGAGAGAGAATCAATTTTTTATTGAGTTTTTCACATGGCCTTTGTTGCTCTGACACTCAGTTGTGTATATGGGGACTGGGGTTTGAACCTTGTACTTGCACATGACAGGGCAAGCGCCATAAATGCTGAGCCACTGCTCCAGCTCCATAACCATGAATTTTTATGGAAGAAAATAGAATGACCATTTTAGGAGAGTGTATATGAAAATGAATACACTCATGAAAATATAATGAATTCTACCAGATGTAAAGATCTTTTGCTTAGGTGTACTTCTTTTTAATCATATCTATCTTGCTAACCTAACACCAAAGGAATACTTTTTTTTAAGCACTAAAGGACCATTCACCAAAACAGACCATATCTGGGCAATAAAATAAATCTCAATAAATTTAAAAGGATTGAAATAGCATACCTCTTCTAATCAAAATAGGAGGTAGAAAGCAAAAATAGAAAAACACCATGAGAATTCCTAAATATTTAGACCTACTAAATGATTTATGATTTAGAGAAGAAATCATAGGAAAAATGTTTTGAACACATTAAAAATGAAAACATAATATGTTGAAATTTTGAGTACTGTATCTAAAGTAGATAAATTTATAGAATGAAATAGTTGTATTTAAAAAGAATAATGATGTCAAATTAGTGATGCAAACTTCTACTTGAAGCATCTAGAAAAAAAAATAAGGCAAATTGTATTCAAAGTAAGCAGAAGAAAGAAAATAATTAAGATAGGAATTGAAACCAAAGACATAGAAACAGGAAAAAGTCTGTAATGCAAGATTAATCCTTAAAAAAGTAGTAACTTTGATAAAGCTCATGCCAAACTATTAGAATAAAGGGTAGAAAATACAAATTACCAATACCAAGAATGAGTGAGGGGCACATCACTGTTAGACACTACAGATATTAAATAGATATAAAGGGAACCTCATAAACATCATTATGCCAATACATTTGATAACAATAAATGAAAAGAGTTATGAAGGATACAACTTCTATAGAATTCATTCAAGAAGAGAGAAAGGCTAAAATATTTCAGTTACAAACAAAATAAAGCAAGACTCTAGACCCAGATGTATTCACCAGTGAATTATAGCAACAAGGAATAAAGAAATCCAATTCTGTACAAATTCTTTCAGAAAATAATGGAGGAACACTTTCCAATTCATCTTGCAAGTTGGACTTTATTATGGCACCAAAGACAGACAAAAGCTTTACAAGAAAACAAAAGGCTTATATCTCTATCTTATTTAATGCAGAATTGCTTAAACAAATGTTAGACAGTTGAGGTCCATAATATATGAGAAGGATAATAAATATATCATGAACAGGTAAGTTTAATGTTAGGAATCCAAGTTTGTTTATTGAAAACCCAAAACATAATTTATTGCATTTACAGATTAAAGGATAAAAGACAATTTTAGCATCTCCATATCTGCAGGAAAAGAATTTAGGTTTAATGTCTATTTATGATAAAAAAAAATCTTCTGCAAAGCAAGAATAAATAGCTTTCTCAGCTTGATAATAGTTATCTAGGAAAGGTCTGTGGGTGACTTCACATACAATATTGAAAGGCTGGTATGTAATTCTTTCTCTTTATTTTAAGTGAGAGAGAGAAAAAAAAAGAGCATCAATTTTATTTAGTTTTTCATGTGGCTTTCTCTTCTCTGACACTTCATTGTGTATGTGGTGCTGGGGTTTGAACCCATGTCCTTGAGCATGCCAGGCAAGAACCATAACCACTGAGCCACTGCTCCAGCCCCTTCTATGTAATTCTTAAGTTGAGAACAAGGCAATAGTGTCTGCTTGTATAACTTTAACTAACATTTTACTAGAGATACTCAACTACTGTTAAGGAAAGGAAAAGTGGTGGAAAACATTCAGACAGGGAAGAAGTTCTGGGTATGTTTCATCCTGGGGAAATTTTCCTCTTCATCTGTGGAACCATGGAACTGGTAGGCAGACTACCTACTACCTACTATCAGGATGCAGTGGACCAGCATAGGGTAATAGTTCTAGATATTTTCATTCTAAATGGGAGAAAATGGAGGAATAAAGAACCATCCATCTGAAGAAAATTCAAAACCTAGCAGTGACAATTACATTAGGTTTCAGAGCTTGGTACAACATCCTCTGGGCTCAAGACTCTGCCTTCAGAGACCATCTTCCTCTTTCTTGAAGAGAAAATATTTTCAGTTAAGTGGCTCTGTTTCTTTTTAGATGGGCAATAGGTTTTCTTTTTTTAAATCATGCTTTGACCTATCTCTGCTCCTTTAAGTTCAAACTGGCAATATTATACAGAAATAACATATTCAAAAACCTTCTGGGTCTCCAATGTATGTCTTGGGTATTCACATTTCATGTCATTAGACAAGAAGATCTTTCACAATATAAGAGGGTATTTTATAGATCAGAGAAATTTTTCATATCTACTGAGATGGTTGAGTGAGTCACGTGGCACATCCTTAATCTCTTCAATATAGCCTTGCTCTGGTCCTTCCCTCCAGAGCAACTTTCCCCGGCCAGTGAATCTTTTATTATTATCATCTTTTGTAGTATGGATAAGGTGAGAATTTTGCAAATCAATTGCTGATTCTTTTTAGCTTAATAGCTCCTTCCCCAATTTGTCTCTTTCTTTCTATACTTCAATGTAAGCACAAAAAGGAACCAGGACGCCTGTCCAACACATTATTTGAAAATATTCTTAGCGAAATATCCAATACCATTATTTATAAGTTCTGCTTACTATAAAGTTGGAAGACAAAATTCAGTTTATGCCAGTATGTAGCAAAGATCACTTTTCCTCCAGTTCCCAAAATATTCCCCATTTCCTTCTCCAGAAGTGACTTTAGCATCCGTATTTCAATCAGCATTCTGTTTAAAATGATGTGAATTCTCAATAGCAATGGAAGCTTTTCTACCATGTTCCTCACTTCCGTGTTTCTTCTAAGATCCATTGAAGGCAGTCTATACTTTTTCTGTCATATTCCTTAAAGTTCTTTCCATCTCTAGCCAATTATCATTATCCAATATCAAAGTCACTTCAACAATTTTAGATATTAGTTATAGCAATTTATATTTGGGTTTGTAGGGATTTCAAATTCATTCAGCTTTCTCTTTCATCCTGTCTCAATCTCTTAAAACATTTGAGAATTACAAAGTACTGTGGAGAGAATTAAAGACAATTTAATAAATGAAAAAATACAATCTCATTTTGATGCAAATTCTTTGCAAATTGACCCATAGCTTTAATGTAATTCCCATCAAGATCTTAAAGGGTTTTTTGGGATGTATGTGTGTAGGAATGGTTAGAAGTCAATCAGCTAATATGTATGAATAAATATAATTTTTAAAAAGAAAATGAAAAGTGAAAGTATTTTACTCTCTGGTTTAAAGATATTTTGAATCTACAAAAATCAATGCAGTGTGGTATTGGCATAAGGATGGATACATAGATCAATGAAACTAAATATAGTTCTCAGAAATAAAGCTACATATACATGTTGAAGTGTTGCTTTGCAAATGTACCAGCACCATTCAATAGATAATTGATAGCCTTATCAAATAATAGTGCTCTAATAACATACGTATGCAACAATAATTTAAAAATGAACCTGAGTTATGCTTCACATTTTATATAAAAATTAACTCAGAATTGATCTTAGACCTAAACAGAAGGGTTAACAGTGTAATACTTCTAGAAGATCTGGTAGGAAAATATGCTTGTGACCTTGTGTTAGGCAAAAATAATTTGGATAAGACACTAAAAGTATGAAACTTCAAAAAAAAACAGTGATAAAATACATTGATAGGTGAAAGAAAACCTTTAGGTATTTAAAATACACTGCCAAGAAAATAAAAATACTAGTTATAGGTTGAGTCCAAATATTTAAATAATATGTATCTGATGATGGAATTGAATCCAGAATATAAAAAAGAACTCCTATAATTCAAAAATAAGTAAAATAAGTCAGTTTGAAAATGGGCAAAATATTTGAACAGACATTTTATGAAGGAAGAAATATGATTGTCAACAAGCATGAGGAAAGATGCTCACTTATAAGTGGTTAGAGAAATGCAAGTCAAAATCACCATGAAACAGGGTTCAAGCATTGGCTCAGCAGTTATGGTGCTTGCCTGGCATGTGCAAGTATGCAGGTTTGAACCCTAGCACCATGTACACAGCAAAGTGTCAGAGCAACCAAAGCCACATGAAAAATTAAAAAAAAAATTGAATCTTTCTCGCTCACTGTCCCTCTTTTTTAAAAGAAAAAACAGTCACATGAAACACTAACACAAACCTATTTGAATGGCATAAAGAGAATAAAACACCAAGTGTTGGGGAAACTATGGAGCAACTATAACTCTCTCATGCATTGGTGGTGGTAATTCAAAATGGTAGAAACTGTTTGAAAATGGGTTAACTAATTCTTCAAAAGTTAAACATGAAGAACAGGACATGGCTATTCTACTTTTAGATATTTACCCCCAGAGAAACAGAAAACATATTTGTGAAGAAAGACTACTCTTCAACTGCTTATAGCATCTTTATTCATAATAGCCCAAACTGAAAACAGCCCAATAGTATCTATGAACTGATGAACGGATAAAGAATTTTAGTATGTCCATATAATACAATACTACTCAACAATATATGGGGACAGATTACTGCCACCCACTATAACATGAGTGATTTTCAAATGTGTTAGATTTAGTGAAAGGAGCCATATTAGACAGTTTCTATATTGTCCTATTACATTTATGTGAAATCGTGGGAAAGGTAAAATTATAATCATAGAAAGCTGATCAGTGGTATCCTGGGACCAGCACTAGAGGGATAGGATTGACTGCCAGAGTCATGAAAATGCTGTATGGGGTCATGAAAACATTCTACCTCTTGATTGTATACATTTATCACAGTTAATTTATTTACATACTTAAAATTTGTAGATTGCTATTATATATAATAAAGAAAAAAATAATGATCTTATGAATTACCAAAGTAATTGTATAAATTTATTCTTATTCCTGCTTTTGATTGCCAAACTTTATACTGATTTACAGTATATTTAAAATCGGGTAATAAAATGTCTCTAACTTTAATTTGTTGTAAAAGTTGTTTATATCCTCATGTATATTTCAAAATTAGCTTATTCATATCTAGTCATATTCTCACTTTAAAAATTGCCCTCTGAATTCTGATGGAATTACATTGAAGGTATGTATCACTTTGTTGGAATGTCTATAATCAAATATACTATAAATATGTTCAGAACAAATGGAATGAAATGAGTTAATTTTGGGTAGAATTATACAAAACAGAAGTGGTAGCCATCTAGCAGTTTGGGCAGCATCAAAATCCATTTCATACTAGAAATAGCCTCCTTTGTATCTTGGATGTGGCAACTGGTCTACCTTTCCTGAGAGCGGAGGGACTTGCGGGTTGGCATACAGTCATCAGAGCGGGCAACTTGACTCTTTCCTGAAAATCAATGAAAGTCTATTTTCAGCACCTTTCTAGCAATGTCTGTTCTTGCATTATTCATTCAATTATTCTTCTGGTACTGGGGATTGAACCTTGTGTACGGCAGGCAAGTAAGTGCTCTGCTACATCCTCAGCCTTGTTCTTACTTTAATTTTGTCTTTCCAGCTGGCTTTGTAACAAGTTTGAAATAACACTTCATGAGAAAATAGTAATACAATATTCTCTAGTGTTAACTCCTGAAAGAATCTGTTCTGGAAATGGGATTGGCTGGGTGCACATCAGGATAAATGAAAGTGGTCCGGCTTCACTGGTGGGACATCTTTTGAGGGAACTACATGAAAAGAACAGGGTTTGAGGACCTTTCCATCTTCTCCTGTACAATTGCAGATAAAAATCTATATGCTGTGAAGAGTAATCCTGACTTTGAAAAGGCCCAAGTTGGACTGGAGAGGTGGCTCAGTGATTTCGGTGCTTGCCTGGCATGCATGAGTACACGGGTTCAAACCCCAGCACCTGCATACACAACTAAGTGTCAGAGCAATGAAAGCCATGTGAAAAACTCAATAAAAATTGATTCTCTCTGTCTCTCTCTCTCACTGTCCTTCTCTCTCTCTAAAAAAAAGAAATAAAAGAAAGAAAAGGCCCGAGTTTCTTCTTCAGTAGAAAGTGAATGTTAAAATCAGTTATCTGATATTCTTTGGAGCTTTCCAAAGTTCCTATGAAAAGACCCATATACTCACATTGAGAAATAGGCCAGAGGGGGTGGAATTGAGTGTCCCTCATCTCACCTGTTGCTTGTACCCAGCTACCTACAACTGGCTGGCATCAACGGGAAGTAGGCGGCTCATGTCCGAATTCAAGCACCGCTGCTGCTGAAACGGCTGGAGAGTGAAAGAGCATTGTAACTTTGAACATATTTGAAGTGATTCTGTAATCAGTAATTTCTGCCAATTAATTTGCATGATTTTTTTTTTTTTTTTTTACTGAATTTTCTCTCTAATTTACGTTGCAAGATGACAGGTCGTGGATTAGTCAAAACTTTCGTCTCTGTTGTGATAGAGTTTAGCAGTGTACCAAACCAGAGGCTATCTAGCCTGGCAGCATGATAGCGTCACCCAGGAGCTTTTAAAAATAGCACTGCCTGCCCACCCTCACCAAAAATCACTCTCAGGAGGAGGGTGTTAACGTTGGTGGTTTCTTTTAAAAGTTCCCTAGGAGTTTTTAATGTGCAATCAGAGTTAAAAATGATTTTCTTACATGTTTTAGAGATACTATCTGAGTCTTATCTGAGGTTTATATTTCCTTTTCTGTCCACTACTCTTTCCTAAAAACCATCATTAGTAGTTTTTAAGACCTATTATCTAAAGTTTACCTTTATCTAATATGAAAGCGATGCCAGATACCAGTCATATAAGCATGTTGTTTTAGTTTTAAATGGATTTTTATAAACATTGAATTTAGGTATCTAAGAGTAGAAACCATGAAT
>PVKS010015664.1:0-45524 GCA_004027875.1 Aplodontia rufa | reverse complement strand
AACCCACAGTCTGTTTTCACAAGGGCAGAGAAAGTGAGAACATATTACCCATTAATAGTGTTGAACTTGACTTACATTTTTATGTTGAGAATGAAAAAGAAGAGAGAATGTCAGACCTTCTTCACAGGGCTTTGATCTCATCTGGTGCACAGCATAAAATAGCACCTTGTGGAGAACTGGGGTGGCCTGTTCTGCCTTGTTTGGGAAAGCTGGAAAAGCAGACGAGAAAACATTGTCATCCTTTCACCTACCTCAGATCTCCAGGTTTTAAAATATCAACAGCTGCTAGGAGGGTTGCGAAGTTCTGGACTTTGTGATTAGTGTATTTACTAACAAAAACCAAGGGAACCACAGCGAGACCTAAAGGTCAAAGTTGAATTGATTACTAAAGCAGCAATCATGTGACAACAAATGCAAGAAGACAACACTGAACTGAAAGTGAGGAGACTTGGACTAACGTTTGGTTTTCCAGCAGCAGAGCTCTGTCTGGGCCTCAGGCCTCTTCCATGCTATTATCTCTGCTAATTCATACCCTCTCCTGTTTGTAATTCTTAATTTAAGGTAGTTTCTGTATTTCCTTTATTCATAATGAAATATCACAAATGAACATCAAGGCACAGGAAATTCACAAAAATACCTATGAACCCATCAACCAAGAGGAAATTTATGTTAACATGCCATTTTACCTTAGAATTGCCTTTCCTTCTTCAAATAATGTTTTTCATATTTTATCGTAGTATAGCATACATTCAGAAAAGTAAACATTTATTAAATATACATTTAAATAACTCTCCATAAACTGAAAACACCTGTGCAGCCCAAAGATAGATCAAGAAAGAAGCTGTACCAACATCGTGGACAACCCATCTGGACCTCTCATGGTCTCTAACCTTAGTCCCAGCTCCTATCAGCAGACCTTGACCGACTGACTGACTTACTTCTTAAGGGAGAGGGACAATGAGAAAGAGAAACAATTTTTATTTAGTTTTTCATGTGGCTTTCATTGCTCTGAGAATTTGCTGTGTACATGGTGCTGAGGTTTCAACTCATGTACTCACTCATGCCAGGCAAGTGCCGTGACCACTGAGCCACTTCTCCAGCCCGACTTTTGTATTTATATAAATCACACACTGTGTTCTTTGATGTTTGATGTCATTTGCTCTGTCTCACATTTGGGAGATTCATCCATATATTTGCACATAGTTGTAGATTGCTTATTCTCATTGCTGCATGATATTCCACTGTATGCATGTTTTCTGATAAAGTTGAAAAGCAAAATAATGGAGACATAAGACACAATAAGTTTGAACTCTGTATCCTTTCTATTGTTCTTTATCTTTTCTGTCAATGCAGATATACACATTAATGATATATAAAACCCCTCTGTGTGTTTTGAATTTAACTAAACAGTACCTGACCATACACCCCATTTTACAACTGCTTCTCTTCTCTCCGCATTAAGTTATAGATGTATTGGCCACTTTAACTGCAGTATATCTAGTCCATTTTAACTTCCAGGAAATGGTCCACTGAATGCACCACATTAAAATAACTCTACGCCATGTTGACAGCCACGGAGGGCTTGTCTTCCTTGCACACTTGCCTTAGATGTCCTCTAGTATAAACGTGCAAGGTTAACTGCTGGCCAGAGTGTGTACACTCTCATCAGTGCTGAATTGCACCTCTCAAAGCAGGAGCGTAGGAAGCTGGGAGAGTTCGCATGGCTGTAGACACAGACCAGCGCTTGGAATTGCCAGGTATCTGCTTGGGGTATGTTGCGTTCTTTCAGTTTGCCGAGAGCGCAATGGCATGTCACTGATAACCGGTGATGTTGAACAGCATGTCATTTCTTCATCCTGTTTTGTTTTGTTTCTGTTTCTCTATAACCCTTTTGCTTTCCCACACTCAGCTCCCTTTTCCATTCTGCCTGCAAGTCTTGCAGGTGACAACACAGATTTTTGTTTTCCCCTTTTCTCTCCTGTTAATTAGCAATGCTAATCCATCCGGTGCTAATCTGTTTACCTATTCTCTTTGTCATTTCTCAGGACTGGCTTCTGGTCCATGGTTTTATTTTTTTCTCTTTTGTACCATCAATTTTCTTCTCTCTTGGCCTTTCCTGTTTGGAAACAAACATCTTCAAGTCTCTTTTGCCCTAGATGCTTGTTGTTCACTCAGCATCATAATAAATGTCTAAGTCATTCATCTCTTATTTAGTTTCAACTTTCTTGGAAGAACTATTCTCTGTTCACACACCTTCATATCTCACAGAAGTCATGTGGTATTCCACTGATGTGGGATTCAACATCATTAATGGCATCTTAGTTTCCATGGCTAACTCTGTTGTCCTCATCCTTCCTTCCTGTATTGACTACTATGTCCTTTTCTTTCTCTGTGTGGCCCATACCTGGTGAGCATCCCTTGGATCCCAGTCTGAGAACTAGTGGTTCTATCTTCTGAGCTTCCACATAAACTTACCACCATTTATTATCAACACAATTTTCAACTTTTTGTTTTAATTACAATTATCCATAAAAAGAGAATCAGAAAGATTTACATTTCTGTACCCACCATGCTTAACTCCAAGTCTTGGTAAATGTTCATAGAATTAATTAATAAATTGAGTGTTTCTCTGGGATCCTTCTACTTCTCATGCACTACTCCTGGATCTGTAGTGATGAAAAGGGGCCTCTCTTATCTTGCACTGCACTGATGGCCTCCTCCCTGCTGGAGAAGTCATTTGTCAGAATACAGGGGTTCTACATTGGTCTGAACAAAATTCCTAAGAATTTTGTTATGACCTGAGAAACAACAGGCAGGTTCTGAGAACTTGGGCCAGCAGAGGACTCAGTGAAGCCCAGAGTGGAATTCTATTCTTTCCTTCCATCTCTCAATTCCCAAACACTAAGAAAAGAAAAATAGGAAGTGAGGGAGAGGAAAGGAGGAGACATGAGTGATTAAGAAGCAAATATGAGTTCACAAGGGAAGGTTAGCTAAGTGAAGGTAATCCCAAGGCTTTTTAGCCCATTCAGAAGAGCAGGCATGAAACTAAATCTCTAGGAGACATAGACTTTGATTTAGATCTCCTACATCTGTCCAGCTGCAGGGCTGCTAGGTCCTGAGATGGTTTAAAAGTGTCACAGGATGACTATATTTTACCTCAAGCAGTTCCTAGAACCTTGCTCATGGCAAAAGCCGCCACTAACACATTCCTTGGGCCAGCCTCACCATGAAAGGTATATGAGTACGTACTGCTTCAATGACTACGTGAGTAGCAGGGGACAGAATCCAGGCCATAGTGGGCTTTCCTAGTAAGAAGAAATTGCTGTTTTCCAGAATCATCAGCTGCTAATTCTGTGTTAAATTGTATGTTGCCAACTCACACGTATAACAAATGACTGTTTTATGTGTTAGTGCTGTTTTGTAATGATTCCTCTTTTCTGGGTGCTTAAGACTACTTACCTTTAAAAAGAAATATTAGTTTGATTCAAAGCACAGAGGTTCTGAGAGAGGTGTACAGCCCCCATCTGTTCAAATACAAGGGCTAATTGATGGCCCAGAGACCTTGATCTTTATTTTTAACGTAATGCAATTCACTGCAAAACACTTGTGACATATTTACACTTTAAAATGATAAAGTTCACCTCATCAGTAATCCTAAAAGGCTGTTGAACGTGATCTATGACTGAAAAGGCCTCTTTTTCCCATTTCCTCATTTAGACAGGCAGCTGTCGAATGTGGCCTCCTGGTACCCTCATTTTAGACTGTTTCACAATAAAATAACAAATGAAAATAGGCACTATAATAGCAACCTTGCCTCCTACAGTCCAATGTTCCTGGAAAAATATCTGTACTGTATAAATAGCAGATAGATTATCTACTTGCCTACAGTGGTATGGAAGATAAGACTCTGAAAGGAAAGGGAAGTAAAATTTAGCACAAAATGAGGAGGGAGATTGCTCTAGGAATAGAGATGTTTAAGGGCACGTAATATAGCTGCCTAACACATGCATTAAAGCTAAGATCTTTCCAAGCAAAAGCCCAAGTCATCTTTAGTTTTTTTGTTTTTTTTTTTTTTTTTTTGGTTGTTGTTGTTGTTGTTGTTTAGAGAGAGACAGAGAGGAAGAGAGTGAGGAAGGGAGAAAGAATCAATTTTTTTTTCATCTGGCCTTTGTTTCTCTGACACTTAGTTGTGTATGTGGTGCTGAGGTTCGAAACTGGTCCTTGCACATGCCAGGCAAGTGCTCCAACTGCTGAGCCATGGCTCCAGTCCTACCTTTTGTTTAACACACATTTTTTTTTTTTAGCCACACTGTCATGCTGATTTGATCCTACCCAAGAGATGAATTTTAGCTAATGAGTAGTCTTTGTCATTTGTGAGTATTAAGAAGCAATTATGAGGGCTGAGCGGTGGCTCAGTGGTTTTGGCGCTTGCCTGGCAAGCACCAGGACCTGGGTTCAAACCCCAGCACCACGTACACAGCTAAGTGTTGGAGCAACAAAGGCCATGTGAAAAACTAAATAAAGTTGTTTCTCTCTTTCTCTGTCTTTCTCACTGTCCCTCTCTCTTTAAAAAAAAAAAAAAGAAGCAATTATGAACTTATAAAAGTTGACAAGATCTCTGCCAGATTCTAGTAATTTATTAGACTTGTGTACACCTAAATAGGAATGGCAGGTGGGAAAAACAGTGTCTTCTGCTCCCTGGTATGTTAATGTTAGGGAGCAGAAGGAACAATTCCCTGATCTATCTAGGTTATATTGCCCTTCTGTATTTTTTTATTCTCAATATATTTCATTTCAAATTCTATGGAAGTCTTTTGTTGTACCCCTTGATAAAAGACATAAATGCCAGGTTATATATTTGTGCGTTTTTGATAAAAATATTAAATGAGGTATTGATCATGCATCTAAATCAGATATTGGCACTGAATTAGACAGGGTGATCTCCATGAGTGAGTTGCTTATTTGTTCATTTGCTTATTAATTCAACATATTATCTGTTATGTTTCCTACTATGTGCTAGGGAGCTTGTTAGGAGCTGGGGATTCAAGGGTGAACAAGACAAATGCATCATGCAATGAAATCTCTCCATCTCCCTCTCTGCCCTCCACCTTCATTTTCCTTTTTTTCCCCCCTTACCCAACACCATCTCTCTCAATTTCTGGCTTTGTTTAATATCATCATCAACATAGTAGATGTTGCAGCTAATAAGCTGAGAAGTGGTTGTGCACACCTATCGTCCCAGCTACTAAGGAAGCCAAGGGGGGAGGATCACGAGCCTGAGGCTAGCCTGGGAAACACAGACTTTGTCACAAAAAACAAATGATAAAAATCTTTGTAGCCATAATAGACACTCTATCCTCCTCTTCATTCTATTGCAATATGTTCCTTAGTCCACACCCTGTTGGATTTCTGCCTGGAAAACTGAAATCACAAGGACACAGGTCTAATAACAGATGGGCAAAATATCTACTAATTAGTTAATATCTTGAGCACCAAATGAACGTTTTATTTATGTTAAATATCACAGTTGATCTTCACAATAATTTTATAGGAAAGGATATTTCCACCTCTGTTATGAGATAAGAAAACTATGGCTCAGGGAGGTTACATGAGCTGCCCAAGGCCCTTAAGTTAGTAAGAGGCATAGCCTTGGCTCAGATGCAACATGCTTTGACGTCAAAGTCTGTTCTCTGCATTCTGCCACATGCTTGGCATCCAGCATTGCACTACTTGATGGTGTTTCTCACTCCTGGACGTTCCCAGTAGAGACCCCTTCACACACACCATTAGCTCATCTCTCTGAGGTGATATTTTATGTCTAAGGTGAAGCACCAGTTAGAAGCAGCCATTAAAAAAAGAAGAAGAAGAAGAAAAAAGGCTCAAGGTGAAGCACTTAATCTTAGAAGAATGAATTGTCAGACTGTCATCTGCTACAGTTGGGAAACTCTTTAACAAAAGCCTTTTTCATAAATTTTTGGTATCACAGGGTGAGATATTTTTCATCTTTTTGTCTTCTTTGTCTGAAATCTCTTTGGGACTAGAATAGCATTATTTTGTTAACTTTTTTTTTGTCAAGGTATAGCCCCAGAAGCCTATCTATCTACCTGAAATTTAGTGGTAAGAAAGATGCTGAGGAATGTATCTGGATCTAATTTCAAGTGTCCAAGTCATATCACCCAATTAAATAATAAATGCAAAAGCACTTTGTAAACAATAAACAGTCACGTACATGAAAGGTATTGCTATATCTGTACATAAACATAGCCTTTTGTGAGATGTTTGATGAACATTCTTTAAAGACAATGAAAGCAACCTAAGCAATGCCACTTGATTATTCTACTAACAAGTGGCAGAATTATTTTTCCTGTTAAATTTTCACATTGAAAAATACAGCTGTTTGATCAAAAGTGCCCAACTTTGTGGTAGTGTAGTGAACTTCTTAATGTACTCGGAGTTAAATTCACCAGAAGCTATGGTTTTCTAAGAAGTGAGACAATATGCCATTCAGCTTTTTTGGCAATGTGACCAAAACACCTGACAAGAGCAACTTAGAGGAGGGAAGATTTATTTTGGGCTCAGAGTTTCAGAGCTTTCAGTTCATGGTCAGCTAGCTTCATTGCTCTGGGTCTGAGATGAGGCAGAGCATCATAGCAGAAGGACATAGCAGGGGAATGCTGACTCATGGCATCCTGGAAGCAGAGTGGAAGAGGAAAGAGCAAGACACAAGAACTCCCCTTCCACAGCACATCCCCAGAGGCCTATTTCCCCCAATTAGGTACCCCTCCTATGTTTCCACCATCTCCCAATATAAGCCATTAAATTATTAATCCATCAGCAGATTAACCCAGTGAAGATGTCACAGCTCTCACAATTCAATCTTTTCCCAAAAGTTCCATCTCTGAACATTGCTGCATCAGAGACCAAGCATTCACCACATGAATCTTTGGGGAATATTCTAGATCCAAACCATAGCTGATGGCTCTTCCAATAAGTTCCAGGGAGAAAAAGATAAGATGCAAGATCAAAGGGCTGATGTGTTTGCGTACATTGTTGAAGTTGGTGGTGGGATAATATAACTTTGTGGATTGTGAAATTTTACATGGCAATTGCAGAAGTGAGTAAGGTATCACCAACTGAAAAGATTTAACAGGTAGTTTTGTGTCCCGCAAATGTAGATTTCACAACTGTTTCCTTTGAAGTAAAAAGCTCACCTCTTTGTAATTGGACTAGGTTTTGGAGAAACAAAGCTTCAAGAGCTTCAGATGGCCAATAAAAAATGTTGTAATCTCCTACAGCAGAGGTGTGATTTATAAGGCAACGTATTCTTTATGGCACATCGATGTTTGCAACCGACCAGGCCAGTAAGTAAGAAGTTTAGATTTAAAAAGAAAAAGCCATGACATAACTTTCCTTTACAGGTATCGTTGGCTTTAAATAACCTTTGCTCTCCCAGTGACTGGATCATTTTGGATCTATGTAAGGGGAATTTGTGTAATAACCATATACTTATCCCATTCATTGGCAGGAGCCAAGATAGCTTTTAACAAAATATAGATAAAATCATCTGTACATGACTGTGTTTGAGTAGCTTAAACCAGTTTTGGGGGCCTCGACAAAGATACCTCTCTATCCTGGGATACTCACTTTAAGGAGGGGCAGGAGACATAATGGCTAAAAGTATGATTTTTGGAGTCAGCCCAACCTGCGTTCAAAAGCCAGCAAAGCCGTATGCTAGATTTATATGATCTTGGGCAAATCACTGAACACTTTTGCACCTCAGGTAATTCACATGTAAAATGGGAATAAAATAAAGCCACTTCAGAGGACTCTTTTGTGGATTAAGTAATATTATACCATGTAAGTGCTTAGTTCAGTGTCCAGTACATAGTAAGTAGTTAAGGCTTGTTATTATTTTTCATTCATTTACAAAACATAACTACTATGAACCAAACAAGATACAAATGTAGTTTGTGTGTGTATATCTTCAAGTAATGAAGCACACCCCCATACCGCCTCTGCATTATATGAAAATGTATAATTAGAGTTTTTAAGCAGTCTCTAACCACTAGCACATTAGCAAACAACAAACACTTTGCACGGTGCCGAGTTTGTTTACTTGGCAAAATGCAGATAATGCAGCTGCTTTGCGCAACAGTCAAACAGGGGGCTGTGCTGATTGCAGCGTAAATTGAGCCCTGGGACTATATTTAGTTAGAATGTGACATCATTTTAAAATTTGAATTATTCGAATCATGTGTTTTAAATCACTTTATTACTTAAGAAATCCTGGGGAATTGAGGAAATTCCCCACACTCTTCCTGACTGCATTGAACCAATGGGAACTGAAAAAAAAAAAAAAAAAGACAATAAGGTAACTAATTTCCAAACTCATAACATCTACATCACAACATGGTTATTTAGGTCAAAATATATGTCCTGGAACATAATAAGCATATGCTATAAAATATAATTGATATAGCAGGACAGGTCAATAAGGTGAGTCTTTATTTTGTCCATAGACATTAGCATTATGAAAGGGTCCCTGAGGGCAGTTACGTAGTTAGTGAAATGTTATTATGCCTATCTTTCCATGTGTAGTTATGACTGTGACTGTATGACACTAAACATCTGTATGAATATCAAGAAGTTCGATCAACTCTGCAGATGTCCCCATCTATCAGTGTGCTTGGATTATGGGCAGAACAGCTGTACTTATGGTTTTCATTTCGTTTTCTTCCAAATGTTAGCCTCTTATAGACACAACCTCTTTGGGGGTTCTTTCCTTCCACTTACTTTAGTATTATAACTGAATTGATGAAAAATGAAAAGGCTTACCATGTACGTGCCTGCCATTGAAGGACGCTATCAGTCAAATATCTGCTAGGTCACACCTGGATATTTGTACTCAAGAGAGCAGCAATGAAAAATTTAATAGGAGAGAAAGCACAGAAATTATTTGGTTCAAGAATAAAATCTTCATGTTTGTGTTGAGAGTAAGCAAGTGTGATATAATGGAAAAATATAGGCATCAGAAAATCTTGGGCATCATTTCCCATCATGTCCTTGACTTGTAACGTCATGGTCCTTAGTTTCCTCTAAGGTAACCAGTCTCCACAGTCTGCCTGGGATTTTCCCACCTGTGTCCTAGGAATCCCTTCCATCCCAGGCAAGTGGAGGATTGGTCACCCTCATTTTTATCCACAAGATGAAGGAAGTAATAACTTCCTCACTGAGTTGAACTGCGGAGTGGAGAAGCAGCAAAGCATCCAACACAGCCAAGAAGAACAACATCCCCGAATGGGAGCTATTATCATCGTTCCAAATCTCATCCACATGTCCTATTCTGTTTGCTCACAGAGCACAGGCACGTCTGTTTCCATTTTATTCAACATAATCAACACTTAACTTGCACTGTGATAGTCACTCTAATTGATCCCGTCACATGCTGAAAACACCTCCATTTCTCCACTGTATTCTCCATCATTGGCTCTGCAGTCTTGAGCTTTACATCATCCTTGCTGGAATCCAAAGATAACTTTTTGTTTCCTGCCATGAGCACCTGATAGGCTGCCAGAGTTGGGATGTACACTGTGGAACCTCCAGATCCCAGGGTGACACACAGTAGGCCTTCAACAGATACTTGTGAAATGAAAGAATGGTTCATTAACAAAAAACAGAAAACCACAGGTGAGCTATGGCAAACCAATGGGGTGACTATAAAGTGGCCACTATTCTGTTTTCAATACTCATTTATTCTATTATTGATTTCATTTACTTACTGCAGATACATTGTTGACTATATTTTAGGAGTCAACGGCATGTATTTCCTTTCTAGAACAAAAATTCCAGTGTTCATACTGTGTCCTCTCCCATTCTCTGTCCTCCATATTGTTCCTTGGTTCTTCAGTCTCAGGTTGCTCCCCTGCTATGTTGAAATATCTATCCACCATGTCTAGCCTCATCACTTGGTCAAGCTCCAAATTCAAAGAACACCCTCTTGAATCTTTAGGATCCCTCTCTTTGCTTTGTTCTACCCTCGGAGTTACTTACTTATTTTCTTGTGCCTTCCACTTCAACCGAGTCATACTCTGCTTCCCGCCTTCCTACTGCCTGAAGTCTTGGAGGGCAGACATAAAGAGCAATGGACAGTCAAATCACATTCTTTCACTTCTGTCTTGCCACTCAGGATCCATCTTCTCCATAAAGTCTTTAGTGATGGGTCCTACCCAATAACTAACCTATAAGTATAGCCCCAGCCTAGCCAATCTCACAGAGTGCTGATTGTAAGAATCAAACAGAGCTGGGTTTTAAATATCAACTCTGCCATCTACTCCACCCTGACATTAAAGGAAGTTTTCGCTCTTCTGAGTCTTGATTAGACCTTTGATAAAATGATGAGTTGTACTGTGATAAAATGGGCATAATCATTATGGTTGTTAAATGTAGTAACATATTTAAAGCTTGTCTGTAAAGCCACTCACTCCCATTCATCCTAACATGCCCATCATTTCTTAAGGTAGTCTACTTCCCTTTTCCTAAATTATGTAGAAGAAAACAGTTGTGGGAATTCTTGGCTCTATATTCCCAAGTACTTTGTTTTGGCTTTAGTAGGCTCTTAATATTCCTCACTGGACTGATTCTAGAGTTGTAGAATCCATTCTGTTAGAAGATCTGTGCCAGAGTGGAGTTAGGACAAAAGCATTTAGGTGGCACAAGTCATATTAAAAAAGAAAACACGAGACTTATGTAAAAGAAAATCCTCAATGGAGACTTTTCAAAACCACAGGGAAGACAGGGGAAAGCTTACACTCCTGACCTCTCACCTTGGGATTTTTCTTCTTTCCACTTTCAAGCAGTGAATAATCAACAGGTCAGAGTTCATCTAGATCTAGATCCAATTAAGTCTGACTTCAGGGGTAGTTACTCATAGCTCCCAGCAGGTGTGTGCTCAGAAGAAATCATCATCTGTGTCCTTTGTTCAATTTTTAAATTACCCAAGTTTATGGTCCCGAGAGATTAAGCTGAGCAACACCGCCTATTGAATGCTGAAGGAGAACAGCTGCAATACAAGCATCTAGGCATTTGTATTGGAAAGGATAAGAAAGAAAACACCTCTCTGTTTAATCCACATACAACAAATCTGAGAGTTGAAAATTCTCCATAGCTTTTGTCCATATCTTTGTGCTGCTGGACTAGGAGTAACATAAACCTCAATGCCCTTGGTGACATCATCTGGGCAGAGTTCTGCAGGACTGCTGTGAGAATAGAACTAGTATGTATAAATCTAAGTGGCATGATACCTGACAGAGTAGGTGCTCATTTAATATAGTCAGTACTGTGAAGATATTTACCAGGAGTTTCAAATATCATGTCAACCTGAACTATGGGAAAATAATGTGAGTGTGAGTGTGTGTGTGTGTGTGTGAGGGAGGTATGTACATGCAAATGTGAGAATTGCAATCAATTCTCATGAGTATCTTCATTAGTTGTGCTTATTATTTCAGACTCACTTCAGAAATGAACACATCTCCATCACAACAGTCCCTTGCAATGGCTTCTGTTTGGTATAGGGAAGGTGCTAGAGATGAGCGCCCATGAAGATAATGGTATCTGATAGATGCTTTTTGTACTTTTGCTCATCTATTTTGCACAGCTTCCCTGCCAAGCATTATTTCCATTGTACAAAGGAAATAGACTAATTAAAAGCACAGATTCACCAGGTGGAAATAACTCTAAATCACCTCCTACTTTTGGAGAGATTAGAAGATCAACATTCTTCCTCAATGTTCCCCCTAAAAAAGTGTTATCTTGAGCAAATTATCCCACCACTCTGATCTGTAATTATCTAATTTATAAAACAAGGAGATTGTATTGGATTATTTTTATGATCCTTTCCAGACATATAAATTTAAGATGAGATACTATAAAATAATCCTAAAAATAAATGTAATCAAAGAGAAAGAAAATGGAGGGATAAGTTTCTGTTTTGAACCAATGAATCAATAATATTTCTTTGAAAGCTCATCCTTTTTGATATAAAGGCAGAACATCCCATTGATTCTTTCCCTAATGCTCTTCTCTCAGACTGCATGTATTTTCATTCTAATTGACCCCTGGGGCATGGTCCTGAGGATGCCTGAGTTTGTCTCTCTTCCTTCCCTTGATGAACCATAGCCCAACCTCATCCTGCATGATATGATGTGATTCCTGGTGTGGAAGCCAGGGGCCTTCCTTCTAGGGTTCTATTCCTCTGAATAAAAGGACAGGCAGGAGCCCATTAAGAGTCCAGGGGAAAGTCTAGAAAGCTACCCGAGGTTCTCTTCCCATGAAAGAGATGACCAAACAACAGGGAAATTATGGCTGGATGGATCTTTAGCTCCCGGTGAACTGATTCATTTTTCTATTGCTATTTCTTCCTTTTTCTGGTGAAGTATATCTGTCCCTAAGATCCAGGTCCTGGAAACTTTTTCAAATGCTGTCCCCAGGGGCTCACCTCTCATTCCTTCCACTATGCTAAGTGCTCACACGTTTAGAAAAGTGGATTCATTGAACCTTGGCTAGTTTTCTACATCTGCCCTTTGTTTAAACTTCTATCAGTATAAATATAACCAGTACATTGTGATGTATGGTAAAAGCTCTAGAATTGAAGCCTTACTCAGAAATACCAACTTGAGAGAGGATTTCAAAATCCCTCCTTATCTCTCAGACAGTTGCTATTGATATGCTGTCTATTCAATGATGATAAACATGGCTACCATCCCAGCTTATAGTAAATATCACCAGGTAAGGTGTTGGCAGAATATGCTGGGGGTTTTCTCAGAGTCAGACTAAGAAAAATCACTGTCTTTCTTTACCCTGCAGTCTGACTGCTTTTCACCCAGCAATCCCTGTTGTCAGCATCTGAAAGGGTGCATCTCAGACCCCACAGCACAGACAGGGTGTATTTTCCTTGTAAACAGGTAGAGGGTAGACAATATTTGCATTGAAAATTCAGACTTAAGGAGTGAGAACAGGAGCTGGAGTGGTGGCTCAGCAATTACAGCACTTGCCTGGCATGCACAAGTATGCAAGTTCAAACCCCAGCACCACGTACACAACAAAGTGTCCAAGGAATGAAAGTCACATGAAAAACTAAAATAAAAATTGCTTCTCTCTCTCTCTCTCTCTCTCTCTCTCACTGTCCCCTCTTTCTTTAAACAAAAAAAAATATAAAAAATAAAAAATAAACAGTGAGAACAAAAATACTCATGCTTTGTCATTTGGAAGGTCACTCTTTCTCATATATTTCTCTATGCTTAGGTGCATGTGGACAAGTGGGGGAGGTATTTGGAATAATCTCAGGAAAGGGATGACCAGAGACTTGGCTTCCAGATTTAGTCCAACTCCTCATCATCTGTGTTTCTGAGCAAAAGGACAGTCTATGAGTTTTAAAGCTAGAAAGTTGCCATGCCAAATTAAAGGCAGTTTGCAAGAAATCTAAGATCTAGGATTCTATTTCCAATCATTAAAGTTAAGTAATATTCCTTCCCCCAGAAAAGTTTAAAGTAATTTTGTAAGCCTATATTTCATAATTGGGAGATGGACACTAATCAGAAAGGAGCCTCAAAAACTGAAACTGGAGTGGTGGCTCAGTGGTTTTGGTGCTTGCCTGGCATGCATGAGGACCTGGGTTTGAACCCCGGTGCGACATACACAACAAAGTGTCTAAGCAACAAAAGTCATATGAAAAACTATTAAAATTGATTCTCTATTTCTCTCCCTTGCTGAAATAATAGCCAGGGCTGGGGCTGGAGCTGTGGCTCAGTGGTTACAGTGCTTGCCTGGTATACATGAGGATGTGGGTTTGAACCCCAGCACCATATACATATACACAACGAAGTGTCGGAGCAACAAACACCACATGAGAAACTAAATAAAATTGATTCTCTTTCCCTCTCCCTCTCTCTCTTAAAAAAAAATAATAATAACCAGGGCTGAACGCCTCTGGCTAGTGTGCCCCCTTCCTTTATAACCAACTTGTGACCTGGTTCAGGCTCAGCATTGTAACCCCAGTGTTTGCAGAGCACCTGGCAACCTCAGTAGATATTTGAACAAATGAATGAAAGACAGTATGAATGAGAGAATGCAAGAACAAAGCCTACTGCAAAATCACAGTGTGTTCACCACTCATTACTCTCCCGTCCACACCATGCCCAGCACTTTTATTTTTCTGTGAAACCAGGAAACAGGAATATCCAGAACAGTGTTGAAGCAGATTCCCTACTAGTACCTACTGCTCACCTCAGAGCTAAGAGATCTCATTTGCCTGATCTCAAAATGGGCCCAAGAAGGGACAACACGTCTTTAAAGACACTTGGGGATCTGAGCCTTTCTCTGGAATACAGAAAGGTGTGTGGTATTAAGGAAGTCTGAATGCATGTAGCTTACGCCTCTATTCCATCCTAGCCTAGGGTAAAATAAGTGTTCCACATTACTGGCCAGGAGAGCCCAGCGAACACAGAAGTATAACAAGAGCAGTCTGGGGAGGTGCAGGATTGCCATCTGCCCAAGTCACCAAGGGTACAGCTGTGGTCACCCCAAAGGAGATTAAAGGTGCGGACAATGAATTTAGAGCACTTAGCATTTCCTCTTTAGTATACACAACCCCTCTTTATTTATGTTTCTTCTTCAGTCTTTGTTCTTCACCATCCCCCAGCCTGGTCCCACACAACTGGCCCTGTGTCTTTCAATTTGTTTGGCTAGTTACAGAGGCAGCTGACAGCACAATAGGTACAGTAGTCATTTTATTTCCTTCCAAGTATTGTCTGTGCCTGGAATGAAGAATAGGGAAGAAGGACATGTGTTCCAATTCCACTGCTTTCCAGTCTCCTACCAATGATCCAGCTCCTGGGAACATGAAGACACAATGCTTCATAAAGATTCTTCAGTAATATCTGGCAGTGTAAGCTAACTGTTCTCTTCCAGTGTGATTCATATATGCCACTTCTGATGGCTGTGAAGCATTTCATATTCAAAGTCAAGTATATATAAACTATACACTGGTGAGTATCATTACAATTTCCCTTAAGAGTGAATGTGGGGGTTTGGGGATTAGCTCAGTGGTACAGCACTTGCCCAGCATGTGTGAAGCCCTGGATTCCATCCCCAGCACCAAAAAATAAAATAAAATAAAATTATCAATAAAAAAATTTTAAAATGAAGGAGAGCAGCTGAGAAGGCATTGCACTCTTTTTTCCAATGCCATTTTTGATGCATAATCAGCACATTCCTACAGAGTTATATCAGTAAACACTTTTATTTCTATCCAGAATCCTTCTTAGCTTTACATTTAGAAAATGAGAATTGGATAATCTGAGAAGCTCTGGCAGCCTTTGTTTGCAGTGTTTATGTGGGAAAGGGGTAAGGAGGAAATAATGACCTTCAGAAACATCGTCTGCTGGCCTGTCTCATTTGTGAATGTAAAATGTCAATGAGGGTTATCATTTTTAGAAAATGTTGCTGAAAAAATATGTTAAATTTAACTGAGATCTGAAAGTTGTTTTGCGTTCTTTTCCTGATAAACTTCTATCATTCTGTGAATGTATGCAAATGTGAATTTTTATTATTTGACCTATTATCAGAAAAAAAAGAAAAGAACCACCAAAGGATCAAAATAATAAAAAAATATGCTCATTAAAATATGTAAATCTATTTAATAAGCTAATTTATTGTGGCTCTGAAATCCATTACTGTAGGAGAAATAAACTACCACAGTGAAGGACCCTAGGGTGTCAGTCTTGGATAAAGTTCTAAAAACAGATAAAAATAAGATGTTTACCTATTTAGGTAGATTAAGTGATGTTTAATGAATCATTAATTTGACATAGACATTACCCTGGGTTATTCATGTTTGACTTCTTGGAACAAGGCCCAGATTATGTTTCTTCTTGTTTGGCTAATACAAATTATTTAAAATTGTGAAACAGCATAGCAAAGGAAAGGGATAAGAAGTACACTTTTAAAACACATTCTACTTGGACTGCATATTGGGCCATGACCTTGAACTTTGTGACTTTTAAAGATGACTGCAAACATACTTGCATTTTTCTTTCAATAATAAAAGCTAGTTCTTATTTGCAGAGGGTACTACTAGGTTACTGGGTAAAGTTTTACTGCTGTCCTAAGAACACGAATTGTGCTGAGTTATTTTTGCAAGTGCACACCCTAGATTTAGGTGGTCAGAGCGCATTAACTTAGAATTATAAACTAATGAATTCTTCCTCACTAGGTTTCTGTGGGGAGCAAATAATGAAACCTTTAACCAAGAAATGATGAAGCTTCAAACTCTTCTGAGGATATTGTAGTAAAGTGATTATCCTGTAATATTATACTGCATGAGCATTAAAAAGGTGGTTTTTAGGTGCAAGGAATTTTCAGGACTCATAACATTTTTTTCCCCAACAGAAAACCAGGTTCGTGGTCCGTTTCCAGAGTTTAAAGGGAAAGGTAAACTGATGGTAGTCGGCCACAATCTTTCATCAGCTCGTTTGACCTGATGATGGTTCCCCAAAACACACCCCAAGTGTCACATTGCTAAGACCAGTCTGAGTGGATTTTTCAACTATGTCTTCATGCATGCACTGATGGTTTCTCTTGCTTTCTGTTAACCTGGTAGCTTTTCAGTAGAAGTGGTAGACACAGAAGTTTGGGCCAGTTGAGTGCTCTATTCTCTTAAACATATGCTCAGTTACTGAAGCCTTGAGAAGACATGTCTGTTAGGACACTGTGAGATCCAAAGAAGAAAAAAATGTAACCAAAATGTCACTTAAACAATAAGGACACTTACAATGTCATAAGACATCCAAGCATGGGATATCAGGATCGATTAATTTAGTGACTGAACATCATAAAGGTCTATTTTCTTGCCTATCTTTCTGAATGTTCCGATTAACCAGGGCAGTCTTATTTTTCATACAGAATGGCTAGGCTTGTGCAGATGTAAATCAAGCAATACTTAGTGGTCTCATCTTTTGGTATAGGAAAAAGCAGCTGAAGATTCCAGTCTATAGGTGCCTAAGTGCCCTTGGGGACTTTCAACGTTCATCACAGTTCCAAAGAATTAAGAAAATTTACAAACAGCCAAAAAAAAAAAAAAAAAAAAAAAACAAGGAAGTGAGAATATTGGGGGTAAGGGGGCATTGAAGAAGTGGGTCTATTTTTTCCTGCTTTTGCAAGGAAAGTGGAGCTCAGAGAGGCCATGGATTATGCACAAAGTCAGTTAAGTGACTGAGCAAGATTTTGGCCACTCTGGATCTAAAGCTTGTTGCCCTAATACTTTAACATCATGCAATACACTGTGGATGTGGATACATTGTAGAAGCTCTAAGGAACTGAGGTATTGGGAAGCGTAACAGTATACACAAGCATTTATGCAACTTGATCTGCTTGATCATAGCTAACTCCCTGTCCTGGCTGCATACTGTAGCAAGTACACATTGAGATGTTCACCTTATGCTTGAAATAGGGCTGTTAATGGTCATAAACTCTTAGAGATAATACAAACTGAATAAACAGTTGCTAAAGTCATTCTGTTAGCTTTGAGTTTTGCTTATTATGATTATACTAGAACTTTCAGAGAACTTCCTCATGACCACTAGAAAGAGCCAGACGGATAAAGCAATTATGTCATTAACTCTAACATACAAGTGTTTGGTCATCTACTGTTTAATGTAACTGTCCTCAAAATCTTAGGAAGGAATTATTTTCATCTCCATTTCACAAATGGGTGACTCTCTTCAGTGCATCCATGTATGGTTGTATAGGTTAAAGACTGCATAAGTGTGTATCAGAGCCCTAAATAGTCTACTTCCCCTCCCGCATCTTATTCGTGCTCCACCTCAGGAAATACCCTCACCATTCACTAGAAAAATGTTCTTCATTTTGGTTTTAAAAGTTTAATTAGCATTACCAACATAAGTCAGAACAAACATCCAAACATTAGGTCCTAAACATTTTTCAAACCTTTCCTAGAAGCTAAGCTCTTCATGGCAGTTTCAAGGACACAATTTTATGTAGTCTCCACAATAACCCTATGAAATAAATATCACTATCTCTGTTTCACAGATAAAGAAACGAGGACTTTGGGGGTTTTAACAGCTCACCCTGTGACACACAACTCTTAACTGAGTGAGGAATTACGTTCTCTCAACTCTAGTGCAATTTCCACTGTGATAAACTAAGAGGGAGATAAGAGTCATTGGGAGAACAAGGGAACCAAGTGTTTCCCTAGCCAGATGCACTGAAAGGATTGGGATCAGGGTGGGGAGCATGAGCTGCTCAGGTGAGGAGCAGAGTAGACAGAGGGAGCAAGAGAGAGAAGGCCAATGACAGACTTTCCCCGTTGTTTGCTTTTCCAAGTCAAACTCTGCAATTAAGCCACATTCTTATTTATCCCGTGTTCTTCTGGTGATACCCAAGTTGGGAGACTGGAAAACCAGCTGAGCATCTGTCATCACACCTCACACACCTCCACAAGGAACAAGGAGCTCTTTGCTCTATCTTGGCTTGAAAAGGAAGAATATCTGAGTTTACTGTTGAAGGTTTTCTATTTGGCAGGATCACCACGTAAGTCGTGGGCAGTCACTGAGGCAGGAGCCGCTGGTTTTCACCAGCCACTAAATGTGGGCAGTAAAACGGGAACTTCTTGATGGGTGGTGAATTGTCATTGGTTCCCATACAAAGACAATATAGAAATGCCCAAGGGAGGCAAGTACTGTATTGTCTTATTAAAAGTTTCCCCTATGTTCACAAGTTACACATTGAGAGTACTCAAAATCTAAATAAGGTAGGGCTGTATCCCTCCAATCCTAGAGGGGCAAGCAGACTCTGCTGAGTATGTTAATGACCCAGTATTGCATTTTAGTAGCTAGAGGTACTTACAGACCTGAAAGATGGCTCACAAGTGCTCACCTGGGGCAGGCTGTCGGTTCACATGGAGTCTAGGACACATGGCCTAGACAGCATATTTTGTTTCCTGTCTCTCTCTGTTTATTTCTTGCCACTTATATTTCTCTGCAGTGTTAGAGACCCATGTGCCTGACACTAGTAAGAGCTAGACTCTGATTTTTCCATTCTTTAGAAACCACCTCTTATAAAGAAGTCCTCCTTTTGCTACTGATTGAAACTCCAAGTATAATTTCCAGTGCTCATTAAAATGAAACAGTTGAGGATGAAGAAGAAAATTAAAGAGACAGAGATAACCATTTATTCACCACTCATTCCTTCATTCAAAAATCAACACATATGGGGCTGGAGCAGTGGCACAGCAGTTTCAGTGCTTGCCTGGCAAGCACGAGGACCTGGGTTCAAACCCCAGCACCACATACACAACTGAGTATTGGAGCAACTAAGGTCATGTGTAAAACCAAATAAAGTTATTTCTCTTTCTCTGTCTCTCTCACTGTCCCTCTCTCTCTAAAAAAAATAATAATAATAAAAATAAAAAAAATAAAAATAAAAAGAATCATATAAACCATGACATCTGGCAATAATCATTCAGAAGAAAAATTAAACGGGGTAATAGGACTGGGTTGAAAGGGTGGTGATTTCTTATGCGAGGGGTCTAGGAATGTCGCTGTGTATATAAAGATTCTTTCATTCAATATTTTAGATCTGAGTCCTATGTGAGGTATAAGATGGTTCCTGCCCTCTAGGAGCTGACAGCTCATTGGAGAATCTCACCACCTGCTCCATTAGGCAGACAGATTTGAAGTCTTAGGGCATATTGCTGCAGTAACATTGTACACAGTGACCAATTTGAGCAGATTGTAAGTATTCCAAAACTCACAGTGGTTTCCATAAAATAATTCTCACTTCAAGTAAACATTTTCAGTTGTGAGTAACTCTATTTTCCACCGACAGCACTCATATTTGAGGGCTTCCTTAATGCAACGATGACTTGTTTCTTCAATTGGTTGCCAAGGATTGTTTGGGTCCTTATTGAAACGTACTTGCTTAGCTCCTCCAAAGCAACTTGGCTGGTTTCTTGTTGTTGTACTGGCAACTGCTGCCTCCTGTACTGAAAAATTTGTTCTTTCTGAAAAATTTGGACTATCCCTGGATGGTTTTCATTAAAATTAAAGATAGAATAATGGACTTTTTATTTTTTAAGAGAGAGAATGGCAGTGTCGGTGGCTTTTGTTGCTCTGACCCTTTTTGTGTACATGGTGCAGGGGTTAGAACTCACGTTCCAGCATGTGCTAGGCAAGCAATGTAACCACTGAGCCACCGCTCTAGTCTTTTTTTTTTTTTTAACTAAGTGATAATAGAATTTTTATATCAACAACAAAAATGCAGGTCACATCCCGGAAGAAGTGCCATTTTATCCCATTTCTATAGTGTTGTGTGCAGATACCTGGCTCAAAATTTCCTTATTCATCAAAAAGACAGAGAAAAGCATAATTATGGTCAAAATACAAGCTTGTATAAGCAAGCTCTTTTCTTCATTGTATTTTTAATACAAACTCCATATCCTCAGCTTTGAAAAGGTTATAATAATAGAACATTGTGAACAAGAGAACTCAATCATGTGGAAGAACAACACCGGGCAGAGAAGGATTTGTTTTCCTGAAGGCAGGGTCTTTTTGGTTAAGGATGGGAGATCATATCTCACCTAGTTCCTCCAGAGCAGGGGCCGCAGACTTGCTCTGTGCTGGCACAGGTAAATATATTCCACTTACCCTATGGGCTCCACACTGGAACCTCCTTCCTCTTGGCATTCTCACTGTCAATTCCTTGCCCTCTGCCATAGTTAGACCAGAGGAGGAAATTATTTTGGTTAGGTTGGGACATAAGCACAGGTGGTACCACTGGCTGTGAAGTTTTTAATTTTTGTTGGAGGAGCTATGAGCTGACTTTATAGCTGTCTTTGAGCCATTTGTTCAGTCAGACAAGTGGAAGCAAGAGATTTTGGCTCTCACCATTGATCAATTGCATTGCCTGCTGCTGACTTCTGGGAGCTGCCATCTTGCAGAACAAGCATTTCTTCTCGGTGGTGCCTCAGGATGACAGACTGGCTGTAGCCAAATAGCCTCATTTCCCTCCTATGTGTTGGTGTCCTTCTACTTGGTAAAGCATTCCCTCCTATGGCGGCCTTTTTTATACAGCAGCTCCCACTGAGATGATCATGTCAGCCTTAATGGTAAATAACAAACAGGAATTTTGATGTTAAAGGGTACTTCCAAAGGCCATGAAGAATCAGTCACTGGATAAGATGGAGAAATTAGTTCTAAGCATAACCTCTTCCTCAACACTTGTGAGTAGTCAATCTGCGAGTCTAGCTCTAAACTAAAATCCCCATAGAAACTCTATTTTTTCCTATTTTCTAAGAACATTACTCATTGTGAAATTCACTCCACTGAATCTTAAATAGCTGATTCGGTGGCTTATGTATATGTCCTACCTTTCTTTGGTGATAAGATACTAACAGACAAACTTCCATTTCTTGAGCTCAGTGAACTTTGATTCTGAGAATTATACTACAATTAAATGGTTTTGCAGGGTGGCCTTCCCAAATGGGAAGGGTGTCCCAGTTGTTCGTGGGTTTGGCTTAGGTTATACAGTTTATTTGTTTGGGTTGTAAGCTTTGAACATGTGCCCAGGGCTTTTAAAGAGAGTGATGGGAACGTTTGTACAAATGAAATTGAAAGCAAGCAAACAGGCACTGCCAACAACTTTAATTATGAACCTAGCAACATGTGTACTTATTTGATAGTCTAAAGGGAAGGGGGACCTGGTGGTCTCTCTCAGAATGCTTTCCTTATCTATTTAGCAAGGAGGAAATAAAAGGCATAAAGACCTTCTACCCTTTTAGCTGCCCAAAGATACGGAAAACTGCCTTGTGTACTTTTCCCAGGATTCTTTTCACTCGCAGGCACTATCAGGAATGAGGGTAAAGTCCTGAAGCATTCAGAGTGGTCACTGATGTCAGGTGATTGGATGCTCCACTGTCTCTTTTCCTCCTTCTACAAAATTTCTCTCAAACCCAAAAGGGCCAGCACATCACAGGGTGTTACACTCCCAAAGGAGTGTGTATTCTGTCTTACAACCTTTACTTTCTATTGCCCAAGAGGAAAAATGCCAAACTCTTTGGAACCTCTCTCTGACAGACAAGTTTCCCAGAAATGGTAACCAGAATTGCTGGAGGGTTGTTACCCACAAGGGCATTACTAAGATCAGAGTGGTGAACCAAAAGAATTTGGAGAGTTTGAGACTCAGGAAGATTGGGGTGGTTGACACACTCTTTTTTCCTTTAATTCTTGAGGTTATTTTTTTCCCTTGCATCTTCAATTTCAGGCAAGTATGTTTCATTCCAGACATAAAATCAAAATCCTCTTCTCTCTCATCTGTGCGTGGATTAGGAGTAATTATAAGGTAAAAATAACATTGTCCCCTCCCTTGAAATGCGTAGCTTGATTGTAAGAAGATTTTTTTTTTTTTGAGAGATCTGTTGTTGTTTTTCATGCAATGTATGAGATGGTATTTCCAAGGCAGCTATTAAGCTGTTCTAAAATAATTTGGTGGTGGGGGGGGAGGTATGTGAGCAAGCTGAGCACATACCTTTTTAGACTTTAAAAAAAACTGATAGGAAAAAACACAAACCAACACAGATAGTTGATGGCCAATTCTGAGGGTAAGAGCTAGAGCTAGAAGCATCCCAAATAGAATGTCAAAGCCCACTGAAATGTCCCAGCAGGTTGCTAGGTTAGCACTTCAATGTCCAGTAAATTTCATGTAATTATAGTTGGTTGCTGAAGGAGGCTTGTGGTCTCTGCAGGCTATTAGGACCTTAGTTATGGCTGGAAGGGTAGTGGGTCAGATTCAAGTCTGCCCCCACTCACACCGCCAACCAGTGCTCTCAGCTAGGAGCATCCTTCAGAGCACAGACTGCTGTTAGACTAAACCAGCTGTGCAGAGCAGAATTGAAAAGCTTGTAGATTTAAGTAAAATAGTACCACCTGTGTTTCCTCCAGCCTTCCCACCCCCACCCCCACCCTTTAAAGAGAATAAAGAAAAAGGCAAATCCTGGAAAAAGGCAGCTAGCCTCTTAGGAAATGCTAGAATTTGCTCAGGGCACTGGGTGACAATATAACATCGCTGACTTTGAACTGAGTTATCGAGATGGTTTGCAGAACTACCTGGAAAGCTTACTAAGAATTCTGATTCCCAGGAACTAGTTCCAAGTTTCTAAATTCAGAGAGTCTGGAGCAATTAATAATTCTGGGCCAGTGGTAAAATAGTTGTTTTGCTACTTACAAAATTATTAAGAGCATTAAAAATATGGGTCCCTTAATGTTCTCTGTGAACCATAAAGAACCACATGTGTGTTAATGTTTAATAAAGTGTAGACAGTATTCCTCGTATGTGTTAGACACTGCTATGAAGTCTCTGAGAAAAGTCCATTCTAGTTGCATATTGATAGCTTCTATTACTAGTGTTCACTGAGAATGTTTCCTTCTCAAGACAATGAATCCTTAAGACAAAAATTGGGAGCAATAATGTTCTCTCTCAGAAGTAGTAGTTAACTCTAAAAATAACTCATAGGTATTTAAACTAGTTCCAGTTTGCTTCCAAGGAAGGGGTTTCAATCTTTCCTATACATTTTTTTCCTGTCTTGTTGTAACCATAGACTCATTTGGCTGTTAGCTGGAATTTAGACTAGTCTAAAGGCATTTCTTCGTCTTTTCATTGAACTGCAGAGAATGAAAATCATTAGGGGATGTTTGTATTGTATTGGATAAAAGGGTTTCCCTGACATGTGTGTCCTGCTCACAGCACACATTCTGGAATGACTTGGTGGTGCATAGTTCACATACCTTGCACACACAGGCGGTCCGACGAATGAGCAGTGGGTAAATGGGCATGTCTGAAAACTAAGTAGTAACAAATGCTGGAGTATAAGAAATTTGGGCCGTATTTCACTTGTCGTTACAACTTAAAAATGGAATTCAGTCAAAAAGGGTCATTTCTTTTTCACTGATAAAATAAAAGCAATCTCACAAAGAATCCTGTAGCTGGAAAAAAAAAACCTTAGAGATAATCTAGCCCAGTGATTTTCGAATTGTGTTTCCTGTAGCTGTAAAGCAAGGTTACTCCACCTTGGCTAACCAGTGTAATCACTTAAGAAGCTTTTAAAAGTAAAGATGCTAGAGCCCTCTCCCAGAGAATCCAAATCAGCTAGTATGAGTGGACCCTGGCATATGTTTTAAAAATCTGTAAGTATGCTAATTTACAGTCAGGGTTGTGAACCACCATTTCAGGGGTTTGGCACTCCAAATATTTTGATTAATGATTTGATAAATACAAGCATGATCCCTGGAGACAATAAGAGAGAATACACTGAACTGGGACAAGCTGTGCCCTACAGAGTTTTCATTCGTTTCAAAGATAACACTAAACTCCAGAAAAACTCAAATTATACAACACTTTGTGCACTCTTGGACAAGATATTCTGCAGGTGTATAAGGGATAGGCAGAAGAATTAAACCCAGCCTTTCTGGTCAAGATTTTACAGTCTTGCAATCTAGAAATGTACATGGGCAAAGGGGTTGGTCTGTGGCAGAGGTATGGGAAGAGAAAGAGAAAAACAAGTATAAATATAACTTTAATGTATCATGGATGGATCAGCTAAGAGTGAATCTCACAAAATATTGTAGCTTTCAGCACTTGCTCTAATATTTTTCTCTTTTCTACTCAGCAGTTTTGACATACATAGTCTTAGAACATAGCCTATTTTATTTTTTGGCGGGGAGAGGTTGTGCAGGGATAAAATAGAAAACTATTATAGGTATGCTATTCCTTCTTACCTCCATTTGGTGGAAGTAGAATGTTTTTTAAAGCTTGGGACTCATCAGGGAGGAGGACCCTCTGAAGGAAGTGAAAAAGTTATCATGAGCATCGAGTGCCCTATTCAGGACAGCTGCTAGGAATCTGGGCCCTGGTGACTTTGCCAAAGGAAAGGCAGAGAAGGAAATCTGACGGACTTGATTGGCTTTTGTGCTTTTCAAGGTCAAAGACTGTTAATAGTTCCAGGTGAGTTCATCTCCTTGCATTGATAATGAGCAAAACTAAGTTAAGAATTAAAAAAAGGGGAAAAAAAACGTGTTCAAAGTTTCCATTGCGAGTTGCTCTCCATATTGGTTTTAACTCAGAATTTTTAAAATTTCTATGTTCTTTTTCCCAAAACAGTAACTTGGCACGAGAACTTTGGAAGGTATGATTACACTAAGAGGCCTGTACAAGATGTAATTACATGAAAGTTTGCATATTATTCCCACTAACTGTATATAGCACATGCATATATTTATAGCATTTTACCATTCCAATTAATGAATCCATACAAATAACCCTAGCCATGAAACACACCTTAGTGGTGTTTCCTATGATCTTCTAGTCAATTTCAGTAGAATGTGTAGCACAAATGAGATTCTAGGAATTGGATGTTTTAAAGCAAGTATTTTTTCATATCTGGGTAGAGGCATCAGAAAAAGAATATTCAGTGAGATAATCCTGTAGGGATGGCGGGGTAGTCAGTCTGTAGGTTATCACAGGGGAACTGCTGAGTAAGAAAAATGTACAGTCTTATTTAGACAGAGCTGAAGTTTAGACTATTGGTAGTTAAGGTTCGAATTTTAGAATGGAGGAAAGGGCTCAGGGGCATTCTATTTGTGGTGGGTCTTGAATGTTGGTAGAATGTTTGTGATTAGTAAACCAGTAAGAACCTGCTGAATTTTTTTGAGCATGGAAACTACATAATCAAATCTGAGTTTTATTCAAGTTAATTGGACAGCATAGTAGGGAATGGATTGGTGCCAGTAGGGAAATGATTGGGAGTGAAGAATATGCAAAAAATTATTACTCTAGTAGTCCACGAAACAGTAAAGACATTTGTATTAGAAAACTGAGCTTTCTGGGGTAAAGTGACTAAATAGGTTATTTAAAAACTGAACACAAATAACCAAACAGCTATGGTGTTTCTACATGTATAAAACTTGCATTTACCTGAATAGAATATTTGAAGTAATCATACATATGTGAAAGAATAGTCTTTGGTTTTCCTTTTAAAAACTCTCTTAGACTTATTTGGTTTTACTAGTGATTTCATAAATGTGGCTAATGAATTTGGAAAGTCAGAATAACTTGTGGTAATACATGATCAAGTAGGAAATAGTGCTTACAGATGTTATTAGGTGGAGAGCATCCTAGTGTAACCAGTTAAAAATAAAAATTTCAGTACCAGTTAGACGTATGAAGGATGGATCAATTATTTTGACATCTATAAGGAAAACATGAAACCTTCTAATTACTCTCATCCAGAAATCTTCAGAGCTATGAATCCATATACTCCTGTTCAGATTCTATTATTCTTTGTGACATTTTGGTGTGTGTTATGACTGGTGAGACCTAACTGATCAAACTATCAGTAATTGTGGCTTTCAGCACCTGCACAGTGAGAGGTGATGGGAAAGTGACTTCTAACCAGCCAGTGTTATCTAGGCACATGCTACCATTCATTAATTCATTCAGCAGACATTTTTTTTGAGATCTGTGTGCAGTTGCAGTGATATAAAGAGTGTGGAGATGCTCAGGGTTTAATAGTGTGCACACATATACAATAAAAGTACAGATAGAGAATAAAAGAAAAAGAAAAAAATTGAGAGCCCAAAGGCAGGATAAATTCATTCTATTTAATGGACTGCAGGAAGCTTTGTAAAGAAAGTGATATTTTACATGAAATAGGCAATTGACAACCAATTCATTTCCTCTTTCTCTCTTCCTATCTCCATCATTGCTTCCCTTACTTTCTCAAATATTTATACTTACAATGCTTAAAGCACTCTGATTGGAGCTTTTAGTTCCAATCAGACATGAATCCTACTCTCAAAGTGTTGAGAGAACATTACACTAAATATGTATACCAAGTAGAAATTAAGTGGAATAACTGAAGGATAAGACAAGTACAGAAGTATAAGACAAAGAGAGAGAAAAAATACAAAAGGTGGCCGGAAGATACTTTGATTCTTTGCTGTATTTATTTCACTGTTTTGATAACTGTTCTTGTCTGCATGGGGGAAATGTCTACAGCTGCACTTGCAGATAATGCTGCATAGGGAAACAAGGTGAGATGGTAACTTGTAGGACCCTGGTCGAGGATACAATAAACAGTTTGTCACTGTTCATTTATAATTCCCAAACTGCATGCAGATACACTTTCTGTTACACAGAGCTGAACAGGAGATATTTTGCTTCTGAGTGTCTGAAAATCATTTTCTGAAACTTTATTAGAAAAACCCTTTAAAAATAATTTCACAGCTCCCTATCAGTGCATTCTCGCTAAAAATATGAAACCTGAACTTGGTTGGTGGACAGAGAAGTCTTATTAGCTTTGAAAAGCTGCTGTGCTTTGGGTTTTACTCTTGTTTATTTTCCTCTCTCTTCCTAACCATTGAATCTTGAAGCACATTCCTTCATTAAGGACATTCAGCACCCTCTACAGTAGTTGATTGCGAGTCATTAACAGCCTGCAGCATGTCCTAGTCTTGAAAGATAAGAGTCAGGCTTCTGTAAATGAAATTTTAAACAAATGCTGCTTTACTTTTCTATCATTTTCTTCAGCAATGTAAGCGTTGGTTGACCATGGAGCCTATAATAAAATTGTAGTATAAGATTTAACTTCAGTTCAGGTTAAGTCCTCTGACTTCGACATAGTGCAGACACTGAAACCAAGGTTTCCTTCTTTCAGAGAGGCTTGTTCCCCTCCCGGGAACTGTCTGGGATTCCTTTCCATTGTGTGCCTCATTCTTGTACCATTCAGCACAATGGAGCCTGCTTCATCAGTTTTTCGTCTCTGTAGACTATTCCTTTATTCAGTTGATTAATTACCAGCTTCTTGGTGACTTCTTAATCTTTTTCTGTATTTTAAAATATTCCTTTATTTCAAAGTTCTCTAATATAAGATTCAGAGTACAAGTTATGGTTGCTTTCCTTCCCCTCAGTGTTTGTCTTCTCTATCAAAGACATCAGTTAAAAACGTATTTAAATTCATGATGGAATAAAACTTAAAAATAAAGAAAAGACAATTGGTTTCCTTGGTTAAAAATTCATATTTAAAACGAAGTGATAAAAAATGGTTATACCTGAGATTAATAACAACTCACTCATTTAGGTTAGCAATGGTTGGTTGCTACAAATAAGTGATAAGTGACCTCTGAATGCTTAAACTGTATAGATTTTAAAAAACAAAACCAAGACACACTGAAAGCCACTACTTAATGCATGCATTTATTGGGACTTCTTGACAAATCACCGGTTAAATTTTAGCTGACAGCTTGTCATATATTAATTATAAATAATTGTAATATACGGCTATCATAATGTGTGCAACAAAAAAAATAGCAAAGGTAATTAGAGTATATCCTTTGTTTTCTCCCTTCACTTCTTGCTCACAAGAAAAAATGACCCAATGTTTCACTTGGGTTGGGATGGTGCCAATGGTTAATGGAATGCCCCACTCTACTAAAGAATGTAATGGGAATATCCATTTGTCACAGTCGCATGCTGTAATCTCCAGTAGCAGAGCCAATGGAAAATAGCATCGTACCATAACGTCCTCTACACATTGCAGGTGAGGGTGAAAAGCAGTCAGCTGAACTGAGCAGTCTAGAGAAAGGGCCTGGCTTTTCCAGGCCTTTAGAGACATGAATGTCTTTTCTTAAACAGGACAGTGCTGCCCCTACAAAAAAAAAAAAAAAAACCACCAAGCAAACAAACAAAAAACCTGCTACTCTAGAGAAAAAGAAAGTGCATTTCTTTCATATGCAGAAAAGTGTGAATGTTTGCAGAGCAGGTCTCAAAACCTTTAACCACCTTCCTGTGAGCTGGGAGCCATTCTGTTTGTAAAGAGCTTTTGGATAGTAGAATCAAAAAGACCAGGATTAGATACTCCTTTCAATCAGCTCCCAGAGCTGAGTTTGAGCTTTCAAATCTGAATAATGGGGACAACACACCTGAATATGCAATGTTATAGGTAGAATCTATAGGACTATATGAATAAAAAAAAGTGTGGTGTCTGATTCTTGGATCTTCCTTTCTTCTTCATAATGTAGGTAGAATTATGGTGCTGTCTGATGACTTTATATGTGTGTATCTTATGTCACTAAGGTGAGCTTAATATTGTTTGTTTAGGGACTGTCTTCTATTTCTTTTATCTTTCTCCCCTGGCACTTTTGTATTTGGGAAACACAAGTTAGTGAGAAATCCTACATTAATTGATTTTGAAAAACTCAAATATTTTAACACTATTAGAGGTGAAGATTTATCTGAGGAGTAAGACCATTAATTATCTTTTCATTTCTACATTTAGCAGCAAATTAAGAAGTATGTTAGGTACAATATAGGAGCTGCAGAAAAAAGTCTCAGATATTAGTTTCAGTACCTAGAAACAACACTATCTTCAGAACATATCATTTGGATCTGTGCTGGTTTTCCATTCTAGCTGAATTTAATAAAAACCACTGTTCTCCTCACAAAGAAAATATAATTAGCAACAGTTTATTCCATCCCTCAGTTCATAATTTATCATCATTATAGAAGTAAAAACATAGAGTTGAAGTCAAATGGATCTAGGTTCAAAATTCTAGTTTGGACACTTGTTAGTTTTAAGCTTGGCTAAATTATCCTCTCTGATCTTGTTCCTCATTTATAAAATGGGACTAATAATACTTAACTAGCAAGGCAGTCATAAGTTGGAGATGAGACAGTGGCTTTCAAACTTTCTCCTGTAATTACTAGCCACATGATCAAAAACACTTCTTTCCTATTTTTCCTTCATTGAAAAAAACTGTTCATGACCCACTAGATTTGTGAGCCAATAAAGGTCACCATGTGCCTTTTATTAAAAAGGGGGATATGATAACATGCTTAATATGATGTTTAGTACATAATATAATTGGAATAATTGATTACTATTATTGTCATCATGACTATTTTTAGTCTTCTTTTACAATGCTTCATGATAAATGAGAATGAAATCTTTCAAGTACTTCTAGGAACTAACTCCCTTGGATGGGGTCCAAAACAGACTCATACTCATCGTATGCTGAATTATGCACTAGAGGGGGTTGTGCTATAGCAAAGCTCCTGTGTGCTATTCATCACAGAACGTTAGAGCTGGGAGCTAAGAAAATGTCTAGTCCTATTGCTTCATTTTCATTCCTGTATTTATAGTTTTAAGACATTTTATATTTATTGCTAATTGATAAGTTGGAAAAATGATTTCTCTGACCCAAAACTTGGAGGTAATAAAGAGTAGTTGATGTGATTAGGGGAAACTGGGTCATGATGTCTGGGTTTTTATTCTACTTCTGTCACCAAAGAGGTGGGTGACCTTATACTCTCAGGGACTTGGCTTCCTTATCTATACAAATGAGAAGATTTCAACCAATGATAAGCCCTCCTCTGGTGTTGTTTGACTTAAAATTTCCAAATGGTAAACAGTTATATAAGATGCTGCGCACTATGGTGTTCTTTGGTTACAAATCTGCTGCAAATCTGTATTAATACATGTGTATCTGGCTGCAGTCTTACTCCCACTTCTTTTCCGATGTGCAAAGAAAGTATGTCTCCTCTACTTGCTATATCTCGTCTTCCTCAGCAGCATCACCCTGAATAATTCTCCATCTCTTTTGTATAATAATAACTCACACTCTCTAGTTGCTGCCCCAGATCCTTACCTATTTGTCTCAGATGTTTAGCTGTAGGAGGCAAAAGAATATTGAGGACCTCATGGTATTGGAAAAGTTTGGTTTGTGACCATCACTGTCCTCTCTGTGTCTCTTTAATTTCTGGGTCCCATTTTTACTTGCTGTAGCTCACCTTGCTAGTCTTAACTTGCTACCGGCAGGATAAGATGATAGCAATCAGGCTTCCCAGGAGGGTTCTTCTTAAATGAAGTCAGATGTACATGCAGAGGGTTGTGTGTCCTCCCCCCAAAAAAGACAGAAACATTAGGGTTTTAAAACTGTTTGTTCTCCTAATATCCACCTTTGGATGAGGAAAGTGGGATCATGGGAGGATGTGGCAATGAGAAAGCCAAGGTGGAGTTTACATCCTGGATGAGAGACATTTGTCAAGAGGCTCAGATTTCCAGATCTATCCTAAGGGAAAAGGGAGTGGAAGTCCATCATACCTGCTTAGCTTGTATCATCAGAAAGACTGGAGGGTATACCTGACTAAGGCTTGTGCAGGAATAGAGTTCCTCTGTTTTTCAATATGAGGCTAACAAAGAAAGAAAGAAAGAAAGAAAAAGTCACGCCAGGATGTTTCTCTTTCCCCCCAACTTTTGGAAAACTAAACTTCATTTAACAAGACTCCAAAATGATGTGCCTTCTTTTTGGAACACACAGGGGGCAGAGGATTACTGACCAATCCTTCAGTGCTTTTCAGAAGCACAGCGTGCAGATGGTAGAAACACATGGGTGGCTTGAGTCTAGTTAGAAAGCAGGATCATTAGGTTGAACATAAGGAGGTCTGCTTACCTTTGCTCTTTAGAAGACAGCTTGGAGTCTGCAGGAGTAAGTAATGTTTGTATGTGTTGGCCTCAACACAGAATGAGCAATGGAGGTGGATGGAGGTCCTGGGTTTACTTTATTTAACCTTTCTGACCAAGTTTCTAGTGAATTTTGACGGGCTAATTGCTAAAGTTAGCTTCCAGCTGCTGACTTTCTCCAAGTGGCTGGAGACTCTACCCCTACCTTAGCCACCCTTGGGTACTTTAATTGTCTACATATATATGTATACCAACAACTGGGCTCCTGTCCAGACAGAGGGTTTTATATTGTCCTTCAGAAAATCTGGGGAGCATTGCACTTTTAGCATCATGAAAGCAAAAGAGTTGTTACACCACGATTTGGAGTACTTCCCTTTCTCCCTCTCTGCTGCCAAAGTGGATCCTACAAGCATCCCCAAATGAGGCTGCCAAGGTGAACTGGGGCGGACACAAACTGTGTCTCATCAACGCGCGCTCCTTCTATTATTATCAAAGCTCTGAATAGGGCGCAACCAGCGTTTTTCCTACGGTGCGCCGGGACGCAGAGCAGGAAGCGCCAGGGTGTGCCTCCTGAATCTAGGAGAGAGGGTCTTCTCTGGTCGGGTGGATGGATGCTGGCGAGTGACGTCACCCCGCCCCCTCCTCAGAGAGAGAGACACAGAGAGAGAGAGAGGAGAGAGAGAGAGAGAGAGAGGGAGAGAGAGAGAGAGAGAGATACGAGTCCCCTTCGTCCACCTCTCCTGCCTGCCCCTCCTTCGTTCAGCCCTCTGGCTCTCTCAGTGGGTCAGTGATCCAGATTCAGGGATTCGCCAGCGGGCGCAGCGGGCCCGGCTCTCCCTGCGCCCGGACGCACCCACACTCACACTCTCGCGCAGGCAACGCGCACACACAACACCCTATCGCTAGGGCACAACGATTCCGTGGGATCCCCAGCACGTTATGAGGATTTTAAAAATCACCCAGACAAGGAAACAAAGAGAGACGCCTTTCCAATTACTTTCCTGAGCTTTTTCATTTAATTTCCCCACCAAACCAACCTCGCTTGCTACCATTACCACCAGGTTCACGCCAGGTCCAAGGTCTGGGCTGGGCTGGCCATCCCACCTCTTGGCCCTGGGCTCCGCTCGCTTCAGCTCTTCTCCAGGCTTCCTCGAGCCCCCTCTCCCCGCCTCCCCTCTTCCCTCTGCGGGCCTCAGTTTCTGGTTACCTCGCGTGCGCTTCACTTTTGGGGGGAAGAAGAGAAGAAGGGAGGGGAGGCACTGAGGGGGGCAGTCGAGTTGCTATTTGTGGCCAAAGAATCTGCTTTAAAAGAAGCAGCAGCAGGAAGGAGGAAACAGGAGAGGCGGAGGGAAGAGAGGAGACGCGGCCCCGGACCCCCTAGCCGCGAGCGGCGGAGCAGCGAGGAGCGGGAGGAGGAGGAAGAGGAGGAGGAGAAGGAGGAGGAGGAGGAGAAGAGAGGAGGAGAGAGAGGAGCCACACCGCGGCGGCAGCGGCAGCCCGAGAAGCGGGCGCAGGGCGAACAGGAGGAGCGGGAGGAGGAGAAACCGCCGCGAAGCCGCGGGCTCTGAAGGGCCAGGAGGACGGCCCGGGAAGAGGAGGAGGAGGCGAAGGAGGAGGAGAAGGGGTTGGGGTGGAGGGAGGGCGGGGGGGACGCGCTCCCTTGGATGCTGGATTTTGGGATTTTGGACTCACTCGCTGACTCTCCTCCACTTCCTCGCTCTGGACTGGGCTGGCCGCACCGAGGCTGGGCGGCGGCGGCGATCAGGGGGACTCCCGCGGCGGCAGCCGCTGCTTTCCGGGATTAAATTGGCCGCTCGGAGGCGGCGGCCGTGGCGGGGCGCGAAGGCGCTGGAGGAAAGTGCTGGTGGCGGCGCGGGAGGCGGTGGCGGTGGCTGCCCGGAGCCAACATGATCAGGTAAGTCCCCCACTTGACCGGTCCGCCCCTCTGTGTCCTCTGGTCTGGCAGCGCCGGGTTTGCCCTGCGTCCAGCCCCAGCTGCCGGCGCCTCCCGGGCCAGAGCGATACGCTCCCGCGTCCACGAGCCCAGCGCCCGGGCACCGGAGCGCACACAGTTTGCTGTTCTCCTGAACCTTCTCGGGCAGAGGTCCTCCCTTGCACGGTTCACTTCTCGCCTGAAACCTCAGACCCCGGAAAGAGGCGATTCTAGAGAATGGGGTGTCCGGGTACGTGTATTTGAGCTACTCCCCTCCTTTCCTCCCAGGGTGGGTGTAGTATTGGGGGAAAACGCGGAGCGGTGGGGCATTCCGACCTTACTCAGGGTTTCTGCCATGCATATTATGTGTGTGTACATACATACGCGCACACACACGATTTTTTTTTAATAGGTAGAGATTACTGTTTTAAGGAGGGCTGATTATGGTGAGGGGGCGATTTCTTTTTCTTTCTTTGCTCTGAACTAGTGGGGAGAAGGAGAAATAGCAGGAATCAAAGTCTACGCGGCTGCCATAGAGGAGGGGGATTGTTTTGGAGACCTTTCCATGGCAGAATCAAAGCTTGTAGTTCTGCCACGGGGAATCTGGTGTACTTAGACACACGCTCATTCCATAAGGAAGGGAACGCATAATTTATAATGAAAAGTTGAAGTTGTAGGAAACAATTTGAAAAGGAAGCCAGCCACGAACAAACCAAAGATTTTGTTTTTCGTTTGCTTTCCTTTAGATTTATTGTAGCTTTTACATAGGCATATAGAAAACTTGCTTTGCTTCTCAGAGACATTGATTTTAATTTAAAAGCACTAACAAGTGAAGTCAGGTTTTTTATGCTTAAAAAGAAATCTTGAACACTAACTGGGAGCTTGGCTTTCATTACTCAGGATTCCAAATAGTAGTTCCATTCTTCAAAACCGGGACTATCACAATCAACTTGTATTGTTTCCAGTTCACCTCCCAGTACACTACTTTCCAAATGTCTCCTCTGTTTTGTAAAATTTTTAGAGTGATCCCCCGGCCCAATCTACAGTTTGCATCTTAACTGCCTAGGAAGATTGCTGAGGGATTGGTCTCCCTGTATTTCTTTTTAAAGTTATTATTTTCTTTTACACATCAAAGACACAGTGCCAGTGACTTAGAGGGCAGCTCACACATTTTGAGCCTCTTAGTAACTAGTAACTGCTAGTGACTTGAGACACATTTGCTGCTGGGCTTACAGAGTTACTGGTTACACTTTACCCTTTGGTGTATTCTTTATAACCAACCATCCTGTAGCTTACCTATGGGGAGTTAGTTGTACCATTTACACTATGCTTTCTCTCTTTCAAAGTGCACACACCAATCACTCAATTTGAGTAAAAACCAGGATAATGTACAAAGACTCAGTCTTCCCATTTAAAGGAATCTTTAGATGATACCAATTTAAAGATTATGTTGTGTAGGTAACGTGATGATGATGATGACCAGGAATATGCTTAGTAGACATTATATTTATTTTGAAAACATTCTGTTGGATGCCTCAGACAGCTATTATCACAAACAGAGAACACATTTTCAATGCTTCAGGTCTGAATTCTTGAAAGAGATATCCTAAATGGACAATAAAATTTTCCCTACCTCCCACCTCCCATAATTATGTACTGTATTTTGCTTTTCAATGGAACCAGCATTCTGTGACAGATTTCTTAAATTCACCCCCATGCTATCAGCTATTATTGTACTTTCAAAGTGTGAAATTGACAAGCTGGTCAGTTTCATGAATTCAGCTGTCAGATTGTGTCCAGTTAAAAACTGCTAAAAGCTGTAAATGTGCCTGCCTGAAATTTTCTTTTGTAAAGGAAAGACAGCAAGAGGATGGGGGATTTAAGGGGTGTTATTAATTGTAAGTCTTTTAAAGTAGGTACACTACAATATGAGTTTTATCACTAGTTGTTGTTAGAAAATACATTTAGATTCTACCACTGTAAAAGTGGCATTTGATTTTTATCTATATCTCATTTTAAATAGTGAGCCCTAACATAAAGCCTTCAGTAATAATGATTTGATAGGAATGCAATTCAAACAGGAAAAGTGTCTCTCTAATGTATTTTAATATACTTGAGTAATGTGTTGCTTTTATAATAAAATGACATGTAAAGAGACAGAGGGATTAACCATTTTATCGTGGAGGTTATGTAACACAAATTCTACTTGGGCCAGAGCAATTGTATAGTTAGTAAAGTAATGAAATGCAGCAATATATTGTAATATTTATGAATTATGGTAGATAACTAGAGATATAAAACTGCTTTAAGAATTAAATACAATGATTTGGTTTGCCTTTTAAGATTGACAGGCATTTAGAACCAAAATATCTCAAAGTGGAGAACTGAATTGGAATTCCCTCATCTGCTGCTATTTGGTAAGCCACTAGGGGCCTGTATAACTGTTCTTATATCCAGGAGATATCCTGGTACAGCAAATGCAAACCTTTCCTAGAGAGGCATTTAAAAAAAATTTCAAGTAGGCCGTCCCTCAAGTTTGTGTTTTCTTTTTAATATATTAACTCCTACTCTGGTATCAATCATAGGATGCCAATTGAAGGATATTTCAAGAATATTACTTAGGGCTTCTCAGATATTATGGTGGTGCATGGGCAATTTTTCATATGGAGTGTAAAATAGAAAAGAGATGAGTGATTTGTGGAAATTTCATATGTGATTCCAGTTTTTCAGTGTATGGTAAGGATAAACAAGAAGGCGCATTAGTAACTTTTCCTTATTGGATTGATAAGGGTGTTATTTGCATAGTGTAGGGTTTAAAAGATAAATGAAGCAGAATTACTTTAAGGGAAGTATAGTCATAGATTGATGGTGTGATTAAACTAGCTCTGTAAGTGCTGTGCAAGTTTGTATGGAAGGAGAATCTGAGACTGTGACTTCAGTTTAGTCAGCATTTGAGGGACCTGGACTGAAGATGCACTGTACATTTTTAAGTGTCAGTTTCACAAATTTGAAATCGACCAGCTGTGCCAATCTTGATAGACACTGGGCAATAAGGTCAAGTATACTTAACACTGCTCCTTTGTTGATTTTCAGTTTTTCAAACTGACAAGGTGACTATTTGTAAGAACACACTAAAAGTATTTGCATATTGGATTTCCTTCAGACCAAACTTGATATATCAAGTCATCGAACAATTGAGTGTTTAAAAAGATTTTATGGATAAATAAGAAATCATTAGCCCCATCATATACCTACAGTGCCATTTAAAGAAAGACAAATTCTTCTAGGTGATTTGGTTTCAGAACCACTGTTTTCTAGTTTCATTGTATGTTTAGGGATAGTCCAGGGTTGAAGCCTCTGGAAGGTTAATATTTTCAAAATCTATATACATAACCTTTGGTTATGGTACCTTTTTAATTCCTAAAAGTTTCTGGGAATCTTAAAAATGCACTTTGCCTTTGATATAGTGTACTTAGCTTAGTGGCCACAAAATATAGTTTTAGAATTTGGATTACAAGTTCAACATATAAAGTACAAAATATAGAAATATAATTGTTAAGTTTACGTAGACTAACAAAGAATGCTTTATCTTTTCTTATTTTCTTAAAGGGACAGTAGTATTTGGTTGAAGGTGAGCCTGAACAAATAAATTAATGAGTAAGGCCTGTTATTGCCTTATGGCGTTATATACCATTTGTTTCATCTTGTTACTGTGTAGTTTGAGAGAATCTTTAAGGAAAGCTATGTGCGTGATGGTACAAAGGCAAATTGTAACCTCGAGCAAAATCAGTGTTTAAAAACATTCTATTTTATATTATCAATTATTTGCCAAGAAAGAGCAAAGAGAAAAGTTGTTTTGTGAATTACAAGATTGAGGATTCCTATATAACACATCAACTGCAGAAATCTGAGAATGTGGAAAAGATTGCTTAGAAGGGATTTGTCAGTAAATTTCATTCCAACAAGCACCACTAATTTAAGCGTCTGTAATTTTGTAGTACAGTGACATTTCTACCAAAGGATAGGTTTGTTTGGGGATATTTACTATATGGATGATCTCATTTGCTTCTAATCAGTAGCTGGTAACACTTACTAAAATGCCATGGTTGGCTTACATTTGTTTTGACAAAGTTTCCAAAATCTCCCTCTTAAAGACTAGGAATGCATTTTAACTCTCTACAATCAAGCCCTTAAGAAAGAGAGCTAGAAGAATATATGACGTGTGCTTCCTGATTGTTCATTATATGAAATCATAGCTTCAGATGTAAAAGTTCAGCATTTCCTTTGCCTCCTAAGTCTTGGAAAGGTCAAAGAGCAAATGCTTCTATGTTACAATGTCTCTGACCTAATGTAACATAAATAATAATGGCATGACAAAGATGCGAGACTGAAGCATTGATGACATAGCATTCTTATAATATGTACTTCATAAAATTGCATTTAAAGCCTATGTCTCTCATTTCACCTTCAATAAATTACCTGTGATTTCATATAATTAGCACTCTATTTCTTAACATTTATAACTTCGACATTAAAACAATGTAACTATTACGTTGTTTACTGCCACACTCCTCAAAGGGTTAAAAAACTCATAATGGGGAAAATGTTCCTCCTCTTCCCTCTCAAAATAATTAATTCAGTAGCTTTCTGTTCATTCTTTTTTGGTTGATGCTTAGATATATTTAACAGAATTATATCCAACTACTCAGTTGTTCTACAGCCTTTTGAAAAATTTTTTTAAAAACGGCCTTTTCATGGATTTTTAACCTCTTCTGCCTCGCAGATCAAATTCTTTTATGCTATACATAATAAATTAAATGAAAGTGTTGACTATCTGGAAGGTAAGACAGTTTATGCTGTCTGTAAGTGGGCAGGTCAGGGGTATCAGCAGGCAAAGGGTACTGACGCAACAGTTCCTCCCCCTACCTGCAGCAAACAATCCTTGCTTTCCTTTGCAAATGTGTCAGGCCCCTCTAGCATTTACAACAAAATGTAAGAGCCCAAGCACCATCTGAGCCCAGCTTTCTTCCACTGCTTTGCACTAAACAGAAATGCTACTTAACTTTGGTTCTTCTTTGACATTCAGATAACAATGTCAGGAGATTGTGACCTTTACCACATTGCTATTTACTGGACTTAACCTTCGTAAATCTGTCAGTTTCATGAGACTGATTGAATTTATAAAATCTTAATTGTTTTTTTTTTTTTAAACAGCCTTTGAGCTTTTAAAAGTAGCAGTAGCTAACTAAATTGAGATTTATGAACTGTGCTTAGAAAACAGTTTATCAGGATGGCTTTGGGATTTGGAGAAATTGTCCTTTCAGATGTATAAAATGAATATCTGTAATCACTGGGTCACAAGTAACAAGAAACTTCTATTTTAAGCTACAATAGATGGACTTTTACAAAATATCGACCGATTTTCTTTTTATGCTCCAAAGAAAAGCACATAAATTTGCTGAAAAAAGAACTGAATGTTTGCCTTATGATTACTTGTGTTACCACTTTTTAGAGTCTCAGTTTTATCATCTGTAAAATGGAGAGAATAACTGTACATGGGGTGATGGTCAAATTAGACTAGAAACATTTGTTTTCTTTTGATTTTAAATGTTAAAAAAATTCCTGAATGCTCTGGTCCTGTAATGAACATACTATATTCTATAACACTATTCTTTATAATAAATATCTGCTGTCTTCAGCTCTTGGCTCTAAATTTAAAATTAGTGCCTGTTGGATATGGTTGTTTTGTGCACTTATTGGCACTCTGTTGTATACCTGCTGTAATTGCTACGGATTCTGGAACAGTCCTTCCCAGTGCAGAGTGTTCATTGACGTCTGTGCGTATTAGCATGCCACAGTACACTGCTTATCTTTAAAAAGCTTTCAAAGGCTAGAAATGGTTTTAACTAGAATGTACATACAGAGCATTTTCTTTAAAAGTCAAGAATGTATTCACAGATTCCTGAGGAGAGTTGATGTGGCAACAAAGGTTTGGGGGAAAAATGTTTAGATAAGCAGTTAATGAAAATACTGAACCAAAAAGAAGAGTCTCCCCCTGCCCCTTCAATGGTAGTGCATCTTAGAAAGCTGCTTAGCCCTTTGGCTGGTGCAGCTGTCCTTTCCTGAAAGATCAGGTTTCAAGAGCAATGATGGATGGTGGGTGCCTGTAGCCAGTTGTGGGGTTTGCTCCGAGGTCAAATGTATTGATGGAGGATAGGAATTTACTGCCTTCTGTCTCTCCCTAAAATCCCCAGTACAATATCACAGGAAAAAATTAGACGAGACACATCAATGCTGATCCAGTGTCCCATTATAGGCCCAAAAGACATTTGTTTTCAATGATTAAAATAAAGTTTTTCTGGGTCCCTTTTCTGATGCTCATCCCAGTACAAGGGACATTTTGAATGTATGTATGTTAATCATTTCTTATTGTACAAGTAAGTGCTGGACCCCTTGAAAAACATATTCCAGCTACTTGTAGTAGTAACTTAATTGAAATATTATTAAAATATTTTAAAAAATAAACTGTAGCTACCAATTCAGACTTCTCTGGTTGAAATGGCTCAGTGGGATTCTTTTGATATATGGCTTTGTATTTTATTTTGAATGGGTCTATCAAGGATGTTAGGCTAGATGGGAGTAAGAATCTGTTGGAAATATCTTAAATATTCTAAATCCAATCACCAGACATGTAAGTTTTAAATTTTTTCCCCCTGGGGGTAGGGATGGGAAAGGAATTGTATTTCTCTAGAGGAGTAAAATATTAGAAACATCTTCTTTGGGAAATATCCCATGGATGCAAGTTGCTTTCTCCCAGTTCCTTTGACTCTTCATTTTGTTCATCAGCATTGGATTCCCTCTTCCTTTGGTGTTTTGGCTTCTAGGTCTCCATCTTCTTTCTAAACTCTTTCATTGTTGTTGTATCAATAACCTTCTCCCAGTCTCTGCCTAAACTGTCTGCTGCAATAGTCCTAGCCACTTATCACTGAACTAATACTGTCTCCATAGGTCACCCTAAAAATAAGTTTCCAGGCATTGTTCAGGAGTTCCAGACCTGAAATTCTATCAGCTTATTAGATGATTGAGAAATGGAAGACTGCTCTGTGACAGACTCTCTCTCTCTCTCAAGAGTTTACTCTGTGAAAGGAACAGAGGCTGGAAAAGAGGGTATGAGGCCCAGAAAGGAACCAGACCTCAACATATGGAGGAGATTTATTGCGAGTTGTAGGGACGCACTTTCCAGGTGGAAAATGGCCACTTGGCTTTTGGATAGGTGGTCTTTTATGGGCTGAATTGGTGGGGGAGGACACAGAGGAATTTTTCTGGTTAAACTAGGTTTTTTAGTGGGGTAGCTATTAGACTGAGTTTCTTAGTAGGGTGAAGATACTCTGATAAGGGCCGGAGGCAGTGCATTCCGTTGAGGGCCTGAGTCTGTAGATGTGGAAACAGTAAGGGGTTTGGGGCCTGGTGACTTCTGGTGATTCCCCACATCCATCACTCTGTGTTTGTAAACCCAAAATATTGTCCTCTGTTCATATTAACCTCTATTTCCCCTTTCTTCCTGCCTCAGCATGTAACTTACCCTTGACTAGAATCCCTGGTGTCATCTCTTTCTTTTTTCTTACTTTCACTCTATTCCGGTCATCTCTTTTTACTTTAGTACTTCCTCTCCTTAACTTACCTTGTGTTTATTAGTTGTACCACACTCCCTGGTTAGCTTCCTGTGTGGTCTTAGTGCTTCTCATTTCTTCTCTTTAATTCTTATTAAAAACTTGCTTTCTGAATTGCAAACTTTTTCAAGTCTGCATAATTAAGAGCTAAACCCCCAGCTGAGCAGTTTCAACCCTTTCCAGCCTAACCCTAATTTGCATGTTCAGCCTCCTTACTCACTGTGGAGTGCAGTTTTGGATTTTGTGCTATTATGGAGAAGTCTGTCTGCTTTTGGGCAGCTCTTTGGTTCTACGTGACTGTTCCTGGAATTCCCCTTTTGTCCTTATCAGTTGCCGTAATTTGAATCCATTAAAACCTTCCCAATTTTTGTCTCAATTTCAAGTGTTCATTTCAAGTGCTATGTTCTTTCTTTGAATTGATATCAACTAAAGAGATTTCAGTTGAATCGTATTGAAATCTTGAATGCAATGAGGTTTCATTAGAAACCTCAGATGGTGCTCTGGACTGTGAGATAGGTAAAAATAAAAATTCCTTTATAGGGAAAATTTTTCCTTTAATTTAATATTCCTTTTTTTTTTTTTTTTTTAATTTTTCTACCAGGGATTGAACCCAGGAGCACTCAACCACAGAACCACCTCCCCAGGCCTTTTTTATTTTTGAGCCAGGAATTTCCTAAGTTGCTTAGGACTTCGCTAAGTTGCTGAGCCTGACTTTGAATTTGAGATCCTCCTGCCTCAGCCTCACTAGTTGTTGCAATTGCAGGTGTGAACCACCATGCTCAGCTTTTAGGTTGTATTTTACAGAAAGGGAAACTGATCCATGACAGGTCAAGTAATTTTCCCAGGACTGAATGTGTAATAAATGAAGATCGGACTTAGGGTCAAGATTTTAAGTTCAAGCAACATTAGCATCCTAAATTTTATATTATTTGTTTATTTTTTGCAGTGCTGGGGCTAGAATTCAAGGCTTTCCACGTGCTAGGCAAGCACTCTACCACTGAGCTTCATTCTCAGCCTGTTTATGGTATTGGGTATTGAATCCAGAGGGAATTTACCACCGAGCTGTATCCCCCAGCCCATTTTTGATTTTTTTATTTTGAGACTGAGTCTCCCTAAGTTGCTGAGGCTGACTTTGAATTTGTGATCTTTTTGCCATACCCTCCCTGAGCAAGTGACAGTGTGACTGGCTAGCATCTCAATTTTTTTCCTTTCCATTGCGAACATCCTGATTTTTGAGTCTAACATGATTTCACATATCCCAGACAAGTTTACCCCATGGTGTGATGTTTTCTTTACACAAATTCAGGAGAAATTTTAAGCATCATATAGATTGTCTCTCAATCATTTCTGAAAAGTTTCTTCTTTTCCTTTCCTTGGAACTTTGAGGCATTGAAATGCATCTTTTTGGTAAAGGGGTTTGGACTTTTTACAGTTGCTTTCCAGCTGTAACATTTTATGCTTTCAGGTCAGTGACACAACTGCCTGAGCTTTGGGGTCAGTCCTGTAGTAGAGGGAGTTAAACAAGTAGCTCCACCAAAAATAGCCCTTAAGATCGTAAAGGCTGGTGTTTCCTAGTTGCCCAACAGGTAAGGAATCAAAAGCATTTTTATAAAGAGAAATATAGATTCAGCAGGAATATCTGTAGAGTGTCTGTCCATCAAAGAAATGACATTATGCCAAGTGATGGATACATAAAGCATTCTGCTTATTGGCAGCCTGCCCTGTGCAATTTTATCTGGGAAACTTTTGTCCATTATCAAGTCTTCCAACATATTTTGTTTTCACTATTCACCTGATAATTTCATTATCAATAACAGAGGTGTGATTTGATTAATGTTTTTCTTCATTTAGCCTATTTTTTATAAAAGCTTAGGTTTTTTTTTAAGTAGAGTTCTCAGAGGACTATTTCTGATTAATTATGGTTTTATACATAATAAAATGCAGGATGTTATATTTGTTTGATGAATTGGAAAATTATCTTTTCTTCAGCAATAAGGCACCCTGAAGTTTTAAATCAGATATGGTACATAAAATAAAGTTACATGGAAAATGCTTTATTTTTCTTTTATAGCTCTTATATATTAACATTTAAGATTTTTTTTTCTTTTTCTTCTTTTTTGCCCACATATCTAAAATGCTTTTCACATGCAAACTCTGGCCTATTTAGTCACTCACTTGCATTCCTAGAAGCAGGGAACAGGATACACTACCTTCCTTGGGCATTCTGTTATGAGAATTCTTTCACAGATTCTTAATAATTGCTTTTATATAATAATACCTGTAAATTAAGAATAACAATTTAATAAATGGTGCTATGCGTAGGCAGGTACTGCTTAAGTTTATTGGAATTTCATTTTTACATTATTGTCTAATGCCAACCTGGATTTGGTGTTCTAGATATTCCAGTGTCTCCCCACTCCTCTCTCTCTAGAGCTTGAAGTATTCCTTAGCAAGAGGCACCTGACCTTGATGTCCTTTCTCCTGCCCTGTCTCTAGTCCCCTTACCTTTCTCATACATCTTCTTCTCTCTCCCTCCCCTACCACCCAACAGGCACATATAAGAACCACACTAAAATATCTGCTGTTTCTCCAATGCACCACTTGCTACTTTGTACTTTCTGCTATAATTTTGAGCACTCTCTCCTTCCACATGAATGTCCCCTTCTTTTCCATTTTTGCCTGACATCTTTTCTTTCAAATTGCAGCATAGCTGACAGTCCTTCTAGGCAACTATTCGTTTTTCCCAGGCCCAGCTATCCTTCTCTGTGCTGAAAGAGCACTGAATGAATTCTACACATAGCATGTGTTATAATGCATGCAATTGCTTATTTTTGGTCTGTTCCATTATGAGTGCTTGAGGTCAAGGTCAATGTCTTATTCACAGTGGTATCTTCAGCCCTTAGTTCATGGCCTGGATCCACAGAGTAGCAATATTGGGAAACTGCAGTAGAGTATTCTGTGAATAAGACAGCATACCCAGAAAAGTCAGAGGTGGCTAATTCATGGACCAAATCTTACAACTGATACATTTATGTTACTATTGTCAGTTACTCTTCAATAATTAATTTTATTTCATTTGAACTAAGTTCCACTTACCTAGTTTCTTACCAAAGCAAGACAAAGCCAAATCTGAGTAGACTGTGTGTATCTACTCATATGCCACTAGACCAGACAAATCTGCCTTTACATCTGGCTGTGGTAGGAATTCCCAGATGCACTTAATTCTGACACATGGTCATTATTGAACCAAAAGCCATTGCCTGGCATGATTATAGCTCTTATTTGTTTTCGTTTTAGGGGGCCTCATCCAGGCTGCCAAATGTACAACAGGTGCCTTAGTTTTATACTTGCCAATCTGTTGTTATTCAAATGACCGTCCTAACAGAGACTAATGGTATCTAATAAAATTGATCTTAGTTCTGGCAAGCCAGGCTCACAAGAGCAAGAGCGGTAGGAACTGCAGTGTGGAAATATGCTGGTTGGTGGTAAATGTGTCTGGTGAAACATACATTTTTGGGAAGGCAACATATGTCTCACACATCAACCCCTTGTTTATGTTGAGCCATGGACATTTTCTGAAGCCCAATGTTACTTGAACACTAGGATTTGCAGCATCTAATCTTATTTTAGATGGACTTGCTGGGTGGCCTGGGGACAGGAATGGCTGTGCCAGCTTATCAATGAATGACTGTGCCATGCCTGTAAGGCACAGCCAGGCAGTCTGCTCATGCCAAACAGCTGGCATGTAAGACTGCTTGCATTTCCTCTTGTTAGAAATTTGCCTTGCTGTTACATAAGGCCTTGTAAAGATCTGACTGTTTGCAGAGAGAGACAGGAGAGGAATGTGTCAGTTTGCATTTAAAGCTAATGACTGGTACTATACTCAGATGGTGTGTACGATTTTGTGACTTTGTTTTCATGTTTCATGGAAGTAGTCCTAAGGAAAGCTTTGCTACTAAAGGAAATAATCTCTTGACAACTGATCACACAAACTTTTCACTGGTTTTAGTGATGGTATTTTTTGGAACCATGTCTCAAAGGGACCCAGGACTGTGACAGATCTCTATCTACATATTTTTTGATTTATTACATAATTTTTAATTTTATTTTTCCTGCATGGATTTCGGAGGCCAAGGCTTACCTGTTCTCCCATGATGCACTCATTCATTCTTTAAAGCATCATACACACTCTGCACTGCTGGGTGCAAGGTGCTGTGTGGATGAAAGGAGAGCAGAGCCAGCTGCAGTTTGCATTAACAAATTTCAAAGATCTGGATTCTTCAAAGATCTGGATTCTTCAAAGATCTGGATTCTTCAAGATTCGGAAAACTTTTTTTTT